>JASANE010026881.1:0-163580 GCA_030248225.1 Trileptium ribeirensis
AAAAATGACACGTCGTACTTTACTCTGAGAAGGTCCCTTAATTCGCTAAGCAACGTTATCAAAAAACTAAAAAACTAATACACACTACATAACTCCAATCATAATCATTCCAAATTGAGTATAAAAACAAGTCAATAATTAGTAATCATAATATCGCTACATAGGCGCAACCGACAGTACCCTGTACTGTGATTAACAATGCACGCGCTTGCCGCGATAATAGTAATATATATGAAATATTATATAGAAATTAGGAAGAAAAAATTTAAATGGGAAATTTGAAAGGAGAAATAGGTGGTAGAAAGTCGGTGTCTAGTTTAGAAAACTCTAAAGAGGGGGATTGTGAAACTTTAATATAGTAAAGGGGTTAGGCAGAGGAGGTAGTATTTAGATTTTTACGAGTGGGAATTAAGTATTTAGAAAATAGGAGATAAAAATTTGAAAAATGTGAAAAGTTGAGGAAAAAATGAAAATTTTGGAAAATAGAAATTTATGGAAAATAAAGAAGGGGGAAAGGGGTGGGGTAGATATATGAATAGAGGTAGTAAGGGGAAAAGGATATCAAATTTTGGGGAATGGGGGTTGAGTTTTGAGGGAATGGGGAATGTTTGAAAAATGGAGAAAAATGAGGAAAAAGTGAAATTTAGGAAAAGGAAATTTTATAGGAAAAGGTAAGAGGGGAAAGGGGAGGTTTATATATTTTAATAGATGGGGTGAGGGGAAGAAAATATTAAATTTTAGAGAGGTTTGGTTAGGTATTGGAGAAGGGAGGGTAGTTTGAATTTTAGTAGAAAAATAGGAAAAAGGAGAAAAATGGATTTTGGGTAGAATTTTGGTTATGTGTAAAAGAAAAGGGTGGGTAAGGTATATATTGTAAGAAAAAGGGTGGAGAGAAAGAAAAAGTGTGTTTTATATAATTTTATTTAAGAAATTTAGGTTTTGGGGAATGTAGGGTTATTTAGCGGAATTGTATAAATAAGTAATAATATATATTATTAAAGTTGGTTTTAATTAAGTTAGGAAATTACTTAGCTAGTTTATATTTTTATTTAATATATAGTACCTATATAATAGCATATATATAAGTTTACGTAGATATTACGCTCATATGCCATGCCAAGGGCGACAGGGGATACCAGGGCGGCGTGGGGCGGCCTTTATGGAAAAGAAAAAGAAAAATTTTGTGGTGAAAAAGGCACCAGCCCCAACAATAACGTTAGCAACGTAACAGATAAAGTTAAATCCTAATCACCATTGCTGAAGTGTAACCCTTAAAAATAGCGTTGATAACTTAGGGCTAAGGAATAGGTCAAATACTCGTTAGCTTTAACTTAAGAACCAAAGTACTAGATAGGGATCATCGAGAGTACCGAGAAGTAGTGGCTAAAGTGCACAACGAAAGTGGAACGTCAGACTGTGCAATAGGAGGAGTCAGACTGTGCAATTGAATCCTGTGGCGCGAAAGCGTGAGCTAAAACAATCGCGTACGAAAGAATAGTACGGTCATTTTGGTATCGAGAGCTTGAGTAACGGTATCGAAAATGTAGTGTGAAGTCTGCGTGGGCAAAAACACGTTACGGAAGCACGGTACCGATACTTTTTGTACGTAACTGAGCGTCGAGGATAGTACGCGAGCCTAATACGATTAGCAAATTAGTGCCGCGAGTGATCTATGCTATAACGGTGCCTTAATATCTTATCGTTTTGTAATAAACATTCCATATCCATGTCTGTTGACCGACTTCCTGGAACTCGAGCACGTAGAGCCGAGCAAGGATCACGCCGCATCGCAAAATATAATGCACTAGCCTCCCTCACGAAAAAGAAGAACGCGCGCCGTACCAAGTGTCCCACCGGCATACTACTGGCCACACCTCGAACCACACAATCCTTCGGTGGCGAATCCCGTCCCCTTTTAATTCCGATAGCTGACATAGGGAAAAATCACCTACCTACCGTATCCCAACAAAATAACCCAATATAACAGTTGTGGGTTTCCTAGGCTAGGTGGGGTCTAAACCCTTAAAATTGGGTTTTTCATTTTTTACATATTTAACGGTCCCTAAAATGTTCATCCTATGTAAGTTTTAATTTCTTAAAATCCTATTTTAAGCTAACCTAGTTTGCATAAATTGCTTAGTGTCGGGGTCCTATAGGCTAGGGAGTCCAAAATCCTTTTAATTCGGGATTTTTCATATTTTCGTTTATTTCATGGTCCCTGACACTTACTTTGAGATTTTATCTCTTAAAATTTTAATTTTCTTAACTTCCTACCTTAGGCTAATTTGCATATTTACTACTATTTGGTTGTTTTAGCTATCTAACGTTAAGTTTTGTTTTTGTATTGTAGTCAGGTGTGAGGTTGTAAGCGGAAGCTTTGGCGCGGAAGAGTGTGACGGTACGGAAGAGGAAACGGGGCCGAGTCGTCTCATTATAGTGTATCGGCAATAGTTATTGTTGTTTGGCTTGAGGTTACCTAGCTAGTATAGCTAGTAGGATTGCGCCAGTTTTACTGCTGTGTTGGTTTTACTATGGATTTTGGTTTTTACCTTAAAGAGAGTCTTGGTAATTTTGCCGGCTAAATCTGAAGAACGCAAAACATTGCGTGTTATTACTTGGTGTAGCTATCATACTGGAAAGGTGCCTATTCTCGGCCTTTAGCCTAGTGGTTCAGCAAGTTATATTGCAGAGGCGCCTACACTCGGGTCTCTTGTTACAGTGTACGTGGCTTGTTACTTAATTACATCTGGCGCGCGAAGACGGCGCGAAATCTGAGACGGTTTAGCGAGAGAGCGTTGTGAAGCGAGTTACTAACTAGATTCATAAGAAGTGACGAAGGACTAGAAGGTTCTAACTCAGTTTACAGTGTCTGGTACTAGGAACAGCTGCACAAATAGGTATTTTTAATCCGTTATTATATTATTTTAGTAATACTACCTTTCCTTATAAAATATCATAAGTGGCGATAATTGTAGTAGCAGCGGTAGTAAAGTATAAACGTACTAAGCTTAGTAATATTTTAAAATTTTCGGCCCTCTTTGTATCGAGTGAGTGGTAACCAGGGTGAGAGTGCAGGTGGGACTTGAAAATATTAGTAGTGTAACAAACTGCGGCGTCTGGCAGCTTTCCGGAGTCGTCTGCGTGGAAGCATTATTATTGAGAATACCGGGTGAATAAGGGGACTAGTTATAACGACCCAAAACCTGAGCGCCGTACCTAAAATCAGTATTATCATCCGTCCTGGGACATACATTGAGCGAAATTCAACTGCATATAAGTCGACCGCTACTGTACAGTTTTAATAACGTGGTCTGGCAGCCTTCCATTGTCGGCCTGTGTAATATAACTGGCATTAATAGCGTAAATCTAATGCCTAGGTTATCGCATGGTGCACTCGCCTGCCGGGAGTGTATTGTGTTAAAACCATAACGTTGGTAACGTAACAGATAAAGTTAAAGCCCAAACCACTATCGCTCAAGTGTAACCCTTAAACAATAGCTTTGATAATTTAGGGGTAAAGACTAGGGCAAACACTCGGTAACTCTAACTTAACCTAAGAACTAAAGCACTAGATAGGGATCGCCGAGAGTACCGAAAAGTAGTGGCCAAAGTGCACAACGAAAGTGGAACGTAAGACTGTGCAGTATTTTGGTGTCAGAATGTGCAAAAATAGAGTCAGACTGTGCAAGAAATCTGGTGGTGTATAAGCGAGAGCTGAAAATAATCGCGTACTAAAAAGTACCATCATCTTGGTTACGAGCGCTTAAGTAACGGTATAGAAAGAGTAGCGTGAAGTCTGCGTGAGCTAAAATACAGTACGAAAGAACCGTACCGAGGCTTTTTGAACTGAGCACCGAGAAGAATACGTATTCGGATACGGTTATCAAAATTAGTGCCAAAAGCGATACACGGTGTAACAGTGCCTAATATTCTATCATTCGTAATAAACATTTTATATCCGTGTCTGTTGACCGACTATCTGAAACTCGAGCACGTAGAGCCGAGCAAGATCACGCTGCAACGCTCAGTATTTTTTCGAAAACCTAAAAAGCAACCCCCGCTAACCATAAATAAAGCAGAAGCCAAAATAAGGATTAGTTATATTGTAGTAGCAACTAGTAGTCCACATAACCAGGACCTTTACATAAGTCTGTGTAAATTCTAAATTATGAAATGCCACTTCAGAGGACACCTCCTAGCACAGCAGCTCCGAAAGAACCGCCGAATCGCAAGACAAACGAAGTATACAACAAATTTACACCGAGACGTTTCAAGAAGAACCAAGCGACGACCGACTATTCGCAACAACACAAGATCGCGAAAAAGAACTGCGAGAAGCAATATAAAAATCGCAACAACAAAAAGAAAAGCAACTGCAATTCATAAAGAAATATGCAACTCTAACCAAAGAATTGCAACAACTATACCAAAGTTACAATCAAGACGAACCAGAAATTTCACTAGCGCAACCAAGGAAAGAATCGTAAAGCACCGACGAAGATAAAGGAATCGAAATACGAAGGTTTTTTTAAACGAGATCAAGCGAAAATGGTGCCGAACAACAAGAAAGATCCGGAGCAAATACATCCGACAAGATCACGGTCAACGACCAAGAAATCGGTGCAAAAAGAAGCACAGTCGAGATTTACGGGCAACAACAATCAAATACAAATGCAAGCCGATCACGACTCGAAATAAACGGTGAGCAATTCGAAGCAAATCAAAACCTAATCGGTGCTAGTCGAACGCAATTTTAGACAAATCGAAATCTATTCGACGAAAATTACGATCATTTCAGTGCAATCACAGGACGATTCGGTGCAAAACCAGGACGACACAGTGGAAATCAAGGCCGAATAGAAACAAGTGACAATCAATTCGGTGCAAAGAAAAGCGCATTCGGTGCAATTCAAACGCGATTCAATATGAACCGAGGTCAAACCGAAGCAAACTACCAACAGACCGTTGCAAGTAAAGAACCAACCGGTGCTGACCAAAATCGATACAACGTAAACGACAACCAAGCTGATACAGACTACAACCAATTCGGTGCAATTCAAACGCAATCGAATACAAACCTAGAACAACTCGGTGCCAATTGCAACGAAATCAGTGCAACCCAATACCGATTGTACATGAACCAACTCCTACAGAACACGAATCAAGACCAAATCGATACGAATCATGAACAACGCGGTGCAAATGAAACGCAATACGGTGCAACTCAAGATCGAACCGGCGCAAATAAAGAACGAACCGATGCAAGTCAAACGATGAACACATGGAACCAACCACAAGTTCCAAGCGTGACAACAAACTGCGGTGCAAATCAAAGCACAAATGGGTGCAATCGAATGCAAACACCGTACGTGACGACGAACCGTGGGGCGTTTCAAACCATGAGCACATGGAACCAACTGCAACCAATAGCAACAGGTGCAGTACAAAGCGATGTATACGGATGTTACGGTGCAATACCCATGATACCGCAGTATAATCAAATTCCACTCGCGGTAAGCAACTCGATGATTAATCCCGGAACACCTTTGGCAACACCAACACCTTATGTACGTATGCGAGTACCATCAACCACAACAAACAATAACAACGAGCCAAACCATGAATCAAGTACAAGAAATACAACGGAACAACGACTTGATGACGAAAATGATTGAAGCATTGGTCAAGGTGGCAAACAAAGAAACACCGCAAGTACCGAATACAACACAACAATCAATCGTTCAAGCGATCATGGTCAAGATGGAGGACGAAGTTCAAAATCTACAACCATACAATAGCGAGTCAAGTTTCGAGAAATTTCGAAAAGAACTTGAGAAAGCGTTGGCTCAAGACGCAATAGATGACGAACAAGAGAAGTTGCGAGTCTTGAAGGCGAAAATGCGTGGAAAGGCAGAATACTTGGAAGTACTGACACTCGAAAACGCTAAAAACTCAGTAACTATAACGAATTGGTCAAGAAATTCAAGGAAAGATTTGACGTGCCGAAGACGTTAACAATCCACGTGTGCTCAAGCTACAAAGTCTACGGCGAACTGGAACAGCCAAAGACTTTGTTGATGGCCTACAGGTATTTGCAGCAAGAAATCTGACTGCGAAGGGCATACCTGAACCAATTGTTGAAGAAGTCCTCAAGTCCGCGTTGATCACCGGATTTAAAGAACGAAACCCGAAACCGACTATGCGTGACAAAGGAAGAAACCTATGCAACATTGACAGAGAAAGCCGAAGCGGTGGAGAACCTCGATCAATAAATGACTCAAGGATTTGAAAGTACAGTCGACCAGACCAAGATATCGGGAGATCCAATCCAATCGACCGGGTCAACCGAACGGCAACCAAACGAGACCAAGCATGAGTCAAGGGATAGGGCGACTCAGAATACAAAGACCACAAATGTAACGGCGACAGCAGCGGTGGAACAATCAACCGATACAACCACGATAACTACAACAGCAACAAGTTGGACAACCATAGGTAACGCCGATACCGATGATACAATACCAACCCTGATGAATTACCAACAACCAATGCAACCGTACTACGGATAAGCGGGAATGCAACAACCGATGGTGCAAACGATGCAACGCATGCAAGTACCGCAACAATCGATGCAACCACAAATGAATTGGCAACAACAAAGAATGCCAATAACGGTGCCAAATCAACAGCAACAGAACCGACAAACACTGACGAATCAAGCGCCACCAAGGTGTAACAATTGGAAGATTGGGCCATAGAACGGCACGATGTACCCTAGCAAACGCAGGGCAAAGTACAAAAGAAACCCGAATGAGAAATCAACAACAGAATCAAAGCCGATATCGTATACTGTCAAGTCGACCGAATCAATCAAACGAGACGATGAAAATCGACCATCAAAAGCAAGTGGAATAGAAATAAAAGAGAATACTCAAAAGGAATTCGAGAAAATAGAAGATATATCCGTAGACGAAAAGAAAGAAATGTTTATGGAAGTGATCAATCGGAACAACACGACCTGTGAAGAGACCCGCCGGTCCTATCAAGGTATATACTACATTAGAGCGTACTCTGGAAGGAAACAAGAAGCTTCGAGGCTTGCTCGATACGGAATCGCAAATAACGATCATTAGTGAAGAACAATACGAAAGACATTTCAAGGATCTACCACTCCAAGAAACCGCACTATGCGCAGATGGATTCAATTTGGATCTAACAGAAAAAGCGGCAGGATACCTTTTCGTACAAGTCCACCTCGAAAAAAGTACGGAAGATACGGTTCATTGTAATCAGGAACTTTCCGAAAGTCGCGATATATGGACACGATTTCTTGGCAGCGTTCGAATTAGTGATCGATTATCAAGAACTACTAATCAAGATGAAGGGCCAATCGATACCACATTGTTGGAGAACTGAGGAAATGGGATCGATCAGCCAAGAAGATGACCATCAGATTAAAATCGACAAGTGTTCATACAGACAGGTGATCCCACAATGGTCAGCGAAATTTATCGAAGTGAAAATCGCGGAAGGAAAAAAGGTGATACGGTAGTGGTGGAACCCTTGTTGAAGACCAACAATGGATTGGCAATACCGAATAGTATCGCCAAAGTGGAAGAAGGCAACATTATGATACCGGTGTGCCACCTAAACACAGTTGAAATGGAAATAATCGAAGATCAACCGCTAGTACGAAAGGTCGAGGAAACGATCGTAAAAACGGCAGTTAATGAAGAGAAAGCACAAAGAGCGATCGATCGAATCAAGCAAAAAGAAGCAAAGAATCAAATAAGAAAGAAAGAAAGAAAAAGAATCGGAATGGATTGTGGTCGGAAAAAGAGGAAAGCCTATAATGGAATCATGGACTGGCGAAATCCAAACAAAGAATCAGCAAACGATATCACTTGTGGATACGTAAGTGCAAGCAAGAAAGAAAAACGACGGTTCAACATCGAGCAATTCCAAGAACAAGTAATACGCTAAACGGAGCACATGAACTTTATCGAACATCCTGCCGAAATCGATCTAGGGAAAGCCGTCACCGATGAAGAAGGAAAGGCGTACTTGGCAACCGTACTTTACAACTACCAAGACGTCTTTTCAAAATCGGATTTCGACATCGGGATCAACACGCAAGTGGAACATTACATCCAAACCAGGGTTGAGAAACCGGTGAACAACCAATGCGATGCCTACTGTATGTGGATCGGAACCAAGCGAGCAAGCAAATCCAAGAGATGTTGGACCAAGGAGTGATCAGAAGATCCCACAGTCCGTGGGCGTCACCCAAGAAAGATGGATGGAAAAGATTATGTGCCGACTACAGAATGCTCAACTCGATCACAAAACGGGACAGTTTTCTGTTACCACGAATTGATGAAATGTTGGACGCGTTACGCGGAGCGAAGTATTTTTCAACCTTGGATCTCAAGTCAGGATACTGGTAAGTCCCGGTGAATGAACAAGATAAAGAAAAGACCGCGTTCATCTGCCACGACGGTATATTCGAGTTCAACGTCATGCCGTTCGAATTGACGAATGCCCCTGCAACATTCCAAAGAATCATGCAGCTGATCCTAGCGGGCGTCCTGTTGGAATCGTGCCTATGCTACCTTGATGACATCATATTACTGGGACGATTTGTAGGACATCAGCCATATACTACAGCGTCTTCGGGAAGCAAACCTGAAAGCAAAAGGATCAAAATGCGAATTTTTGAAAGAAGAAATAATTCCGTTCCTGCGACACATTGTTTCGAACAAAGGAATTTCAACGGACCCTGAAAAGATCGAGAAGATACAGAACTTTTCGTAACCGAAGACGGTAACGCAACTCAAGCGCTTCCTCGGGTTAACCGGATACTATAGACAATTCGTACCCGATTATGGAACAATAGCAGCACCGTTGTACGACATCACTAATAAACGATCAAGAATGGTAAAGTTCAGTCAACTGTGGCCGCAGGATACCCAACAAGCTTTCAATACCCTGAAAACCAAAATGACAAGACCTCCAGTATTGGGATACCGGGATACGCACAGGCCATTCATCCTATACACCGACGTAAGCAAGCATGGTATCGGATACATTTTATCCCAAGTAGATGAATCGAAAAACGAACATGTGAACCACTATGGTAGCAACAAGTAGAAGAAACCCGGTACTCGATTACGGAATATGAATGCCTGGCAGCAATCCGTGCGGTTCAACACTTCCGGCCGTACTTATTGGGAAACCATACAACGATCATTACGGATCATGCACTTTGGTCCAGATCCTCAATAAGAAACGACCGTTAGAACAAATGATCGTACGATTGGTGCGAATGGCGAACAAGATTCTCGAGTACGAGTATACAATCGCATACAAACCGGGACGATATCATCCGAGTGCGGATTGCATGTCAAGACCACCTGTAGTCCCTGGAACTGAAAATCTGGAATCGGAAGGATACGAAATCACTTATCGATACAAACCGCTAACGACCAAAAGAACATGCGGGAATCTAAGAACAAGCGATTCAAATAAGAACCAAACAAGCCAATAGAAAGAACCAAAAACAAAAAGAACTCAAAGAAGACCAACGAAAAGGAAACCAAACAACCAATAAGTACCCGATAGCTGCAGTGGACCAAGAAGAATCTGATTCGGATGAATCTCTGATATTCGAAACAGAGGTACAAGTACAACCAAAACAAGGAGGGGATAGTCAGTGGTCCGACATCGAAAGCCAAAACGAAACGGGAACAGGTAAAGAACTAGTAACTGGCGGAGGACGGAAGAAACAATGACAGAAAGGTCCGCAAGACTCAAACCAAAAAAAGGGTCACAGAAAGAACGGATCCAAGAAATTAAGTGAACAACAAAAGACCTCATCAACGAAGAACGCAATAACACTAAGCGACCATAGCGAAGAAAATAACCAACCGATGATGGAAGAAACCTCAGAAGAAGAAGACAGTATACTTAAACTCTTTGATGGCGAAAAACAAATCGAACAACCAATATCACAACATCAAAAGCGATCAAAAAGAAAAGTTCGTATGGTACCATTGCTAGAAACGGACCAAAGATTGGAACCAAACGAACGACAGGAGGAAAGATTGGAATCGCAGGAAGAATTGGACCAACCAGACGCACCTGAAGAACCCGAAATAAATGAGGCTGAGATGTACTCACAATACTTCAGATAGGAACCACCATGGACACCAGAAGAACTGGTGCGCGTACAAAACGAAGACCCGTGTATCCACTCGTTCAAGCACTACATCGAGCATAACGAATTCCTGGATACAACCTCCGAATTTGAGAAGAAATGGGTCGTGGCACACGAACACCAATTTATCATTTTTGGCGACATCCTGTACCGATTACAAAGAAAGATCGACCGCAACAAACCGAACCATGGGAATTCCAGATTGTGGTACGTCCCGATTTTCGACGTCCGTTATTCGAAATGTACAACACATCGAAATATGGAGGACATTTAGGATTTGAGAAGGTATGGTTGAAGATGACGAGGAAGGTTTTCTGGCCAAGCATGACCCGCCACCAGGGAGTAACCGGAATTCCGGTTCCGGTTCCGGCGAAAATCGTGTTCCGGTTGCGGTTCCTGCAAAGGGCAAAAACCATACCGGAACCGGAATTCCGGTTTAAAAATTTTGTTTGAAATTTTCCACGTTTTTTTGCTTTATCCTGTAATCCAAACATATGTAATATATATTATACAATGATCAAGCTCCAATACAACCGCGCAAAAGAAAAGATTAACTAACCAATTTGCCGTGTGAAACGTAAGTAGGGCACATAATTTGAGCAGGAATTTTTCATAATAACCTGCAGGAGTTTGTTAAATCAAAGCCAGGTCGATGCTTGTAGCAACTATTTAAACATCCAGAAGTCTGTGGGATACGTTTGAATTAAACCAGTCCAACTCGGTAGCAGAGCATGGCTTACGCAGAAGTACTTCGGGTATGCTTGGCTCACATAAATTCCGTCAAGCACCCGCCAGTGCGCTTGTAAACTTGGTAAATCAATCTAAATTGAAATAAACTAACGTTATCTGCAACGCAGCTAGAAACTGCTTTCTTGGTAATGAACTGTATTTATTGAAACTGTGCGAGCAGCATCACAGTGTGTCTCATTTATAGCATTCTGATTAGAAAGTTATCATCTTTATCATGTAACTGACAGGCATTGTTTGTCCAACGCTAGCCTATACCGCGTCTTTGACCACTGATCAGAAAATTACCTTCTATCTATTATTTTCTCCTAGAATCATATAAACCAATAATTTCAAGTTTCCTACACAAGAACATGTAACAAGCTTATGTTTAGTAAAGGAAGGGGACTGGAGACAGAGCGAAAGTGTATTCTACGCTCCAAGCTTTGTATTCGATTTGACGCAGTATACGCAATGGTGTATAGTGAAAGGCATTTTTGCTCTGGGTGTCCAAAAATCGACATATTTGATCGATAAATAAACATTATTAGCTTCCTCCGTCTCTTTAAAGTTTCAGAAAGGCAATAACACCATCGCAATACATTATGTGTAATGTAAAAGTTATTTTAATGCATTTTAAATCCACTATACGTTCATTTCTTCCATCACCTGTTTTACTATATATAAATTTCGAAGACCAGGTTCCGGTTCCGGTTCCGGATCCGGTTTAAATGGACGGTTCCGGTTGCTGGTTCCGGTTCCGGTAAATTTCGGTTCCGGTTATTCCTGCCCGCCACCTACGACAATACATAGAAGAATGTATTCCGTGTGCCCGATTTCGACAAGGACAGAAACGAGGTAACCCGCTTCAACCGATCAAGGCCCTAGCACCATTCCATATGCTAGGCATCGACATTGGATCCTTACCATCAACCCATTCCGGTAACAAGTACATCATTTGTTTCATGCATTACTTCACGAAATGGCCCGAAGCGTTCGCAGTTCCAGATCAAACGGCTAGCACAATTACCAAATTATTTATCGAAAGAATCGTGTGTCGACATGGAGTCCCTCGCGTAGTACTAACCGACCAAGGCACTTGCTTCACTGCCGAGAACTTTACGAAGGAATTGGCACAAATCGAAACAAAGAAGGTGTATTGAGCACCTTACCATCATTAAGCGAACGGACTCGTCGAAAGATGGAACCAAAAGCTTAAAGCGATGTTGAAACCAACAACAGAATTAGCCCCCGATAAGTGGGACGAATTCTTGGAACCATTATGTTTCTCATATCGAACAGCAGTCCATGTATCAATTGGACAAACCCATTCTTCTTATAATACGGCCGCGACCACGATTTACCAGGAAAGAATACAATCCAGGGATACCCAACAGCAACCACCGACGAAGGATATGCACCCCAACTAATTGATAACAGCATGGGACAAAGTCCGAAAACGGTTATTTCTAGCGCAAACGCAATATAAACAGTATTGCGATAGAAGGGCAAAGAAAAGAACTGTCAACAATGGGGACCTAGTACCAATGAAAAATCCGACTAAATCGTCATTGGGACCCTATATTAGCGTATACCACCCAGAATTCGATAATTTTTCCGGTAGTAGAAGTAAAATTTTGGAACATTTTATAAGTAAAATTCGGTAGGTCAACCTAACGCCCAAAATGGTACAACTTTACAACTTTTACAAACATTTTGAAGCCAAATTATGGCGTGCTCAAAAAGAATCACGCCAACGCATAGCACCTGATGACTATTATTTTGGAAAATGCAAAGGGTCATAGAAAGAATATAATGAAACAGGACTAATCATAAAATGGGTGCAAAGCGATAGGTGTTTTCTATGGTTCCATCAAACATGCGTACGCCTAGAAGATGATCCGAAAGAAGCATTATGGTATTGCTCCCGGTGCATAAAAAATTATACTATGCAAGAACACATTTTACAAGGCATAGCCCATAATCATACCTATGGAGCAAAAGCAAGATAGAGAATAATCGCATAACTTAATTAGTTTAAAATTTTGTATGGTCTCAAAAATACTTGATTGTAGCAACTGTATTGTATTTTTATTAATTATAGCAAATTTACAAATACAATTGTGCGAATTACGGTTAATAATAATTGCGGTTGTGGGTACGGAGAAAGCGGTGCTGGGAAGAAAGAAAAAAACGGGATAACGATACGACACGGGTCAAAACGAAATTCAACTTGAACAACGAAAAGAATGGTCGGAATTACGATCGGCGAACGAATCAATCAGTGATAAAAGAACGACCGAAGAAACGATGGTCAATAATCGGAGATTCGGCGAACGAACCAACGAGCGAAAAGTGAACCACGAGCTAAAGAATGGCTGTTCTACGACGGTGTCCATTCAACCATAACCCGAGCCAGATGAACTTTACGCCAGGCCTGAACGACAGAAGAACATCATTCCACGTTACACGGTGGTGGCAACGGTGGATTAACTATCAAGCGGTAGGACAAGTGGCAATCATAGTTGAAACTGAAGAAAGCACAAACCAGTTTGCCAAAATCATTCAATTGGCACGTACAAATATCTTGTCAATTGCAACGGTGACGGCAAACATCCCAGCGTACAAACTCAAGGCATTTACATCGGAAAGAATTCCGGAATTTTGTGAAGAACAAATTCAATTGGCACGTACAAATAACTTGTCAATCGCAACGGTGGTAGCAAAAATCCTAGCGTACAAACTCATGGCATTTACACGGGAAAGAATTCCGGAATTTTGTGAAGAATATGGTATTCATCCAGACTGCTTAGCATGGATCGATCGTGAATTCTGGAACAATACGATAAGTTTAACGGCTGGGAAACACGTTCGATACGTTGCATTAAAGACAAGTGATGGCGAACTGGGAATCATCGACATTTCACAGCTATCAACATTTCACAGTTCACAAATATCGAGATAGACGAATTACAAAAACTACTGGAAGAACAAAGAAGAATGACGACGCAAGAATTGGTGGAACACTACGTCCTTAAAAGAAAGGGAGCATCAGCAGAATATTGCGAGAAGATTCAAGATAGCAAAAAGTTATTCGCCGCGACACGATCCATATGCCAAGGAGGACATGGAAAGAAAGCTTGTGGACGATTACACAAGTAGTGCAACACAGCCGTGATGCAACCTTGCTATTTCCAGCGTTACGCGTGCCGAGCGAATAAAACAGCGATCAATAAAACAGAAAACAAAGAAGTATGGAGCTTGATCGAGAATATCGTAAAGAAATATCCATGGCATAGGACACCAAGAGTGCGAATCGAAGAGAGACCGCAATCGATGGAAGAGGAACTAAAGAACATTGCGGTATTTACAAAGATTCAAGAAGAATTCGACGAGAAGATAAATCCGAATGTCAGCGAACAACGACAATTTGCCAACAGTTTTTACGAATTGCGACCCGACCGCTAAGTTAAACAGAAAAGGTTCGAAATCAAAATTTCAAACAGTGCCAAACTAACGAAATCGAAATGGAAGAACAAGAACCCTTCAGCCATATTCAAGAAGAAGTCAATTATCGAGAAGACGGTGACGTTTCTGCAAGATACGACAACGAAATACCGCGGACCAAAACGAATCAAGAAAAAATAAACGAGCTCATGAAATAACGAGCAGTAATCGCAACGCAAATTGGCGATATCGGAATAAACCGCGGTGGATTCTCGGAAACTAACAAGATGGAACGAAAAATCGATGCAATACAAAGAAAAGTGGGTAGAGAGAAAAGCCAAGAACAAATAACAACACTGATCAGAGCATATCAACAAACATATGCCCAGAAACAAATACGGCCACAGAAAACAGAGGAAGAACGTCAAAAAAGACGATTTTTAGATCTAAAGAAAACGATGATTTTTGGGACACTCTGGAAGCACGAAGCTCAAAACAACAAGATGATCCGACGATGGAAGTTCCAAAAAGCTGGGATACGCAGGAGGTGCGAACTGGTGAGCTTGGCATCCGTCCGGGGTCAGTTCACCAGCCAGCACAAATGCAGAAAGCCTCGGCGAAGCAAGAAACGATACCAAAATAAAGTGCCGAACCAGTGGTACAACTCGGTGAGCTTGGCATCTGTCCGGGGTCAGTTCGTCGGGAAGTACAATCTGGAGAAAGCACAGCAATACAAAGTGAAACTACACCGAAACCAAAACCAATGAAGAACCAATGGAAGTCGATCCAAAACCATACAGAGAAATCGAACCTCCAGAAGAAAAATGGGATTATGACGAGGATGAAGATGAGGAACCATTAACAAAAATAGTACAGAGAATGAAAGAAGGAGAAGATAATACACCAAGACTAACAGCAGCGGAGGCAGCCGAACGAGCGTATCAAAAATTAAAAACGAGGCAAGAACGGTGGAAATGAAGGAAAATCAAATGAAGAAGGAGGACTGGAACCTCCGAAAGTACCACAAAAAGCGGAACAAGGTCGTTCGCGATCTTCAAAACGAGAGTCTACGGAAGGTAGACGTAAATACTCAGAAACTTCTGAGCGTCGAGAAGAGAAGTCTTCGAAACTTAGACACCAATCGAGCCGACCAAGATCGCTAGACTCATCGAGTAGGAGTAGAAGATCGGAACAACGGAGGCAGCCGAACGAGCGTATCAAAAATTAAAAACGAGGCAAGAACGGGGGAAATGAAGGAAAATCAAATGAAGAAGGAGGACTGGAACCTCCCAAAGTACCACAAAAAGCGGAACAAGGTCGTTCGAGATCTTCAAAACGAGAGTCTACGGAAGGTAGACGTAAATACTCAGAAACCTCTGAGCGTCGAGAAGAGAAGTCTTCGAAACTAAGACACCAATCGAGCCGACCAAGATCGCTAGACTCATCGAGTAGGAGTAGAAGATCGGAACAACGACCGAAATATAACCAGTCAACATGGAAACGATACGAAAATTATAGACCGGTATTATATGGAAGACCGCAATACCAAGAAAGAAAAGAATCATCAGCACCAAGTGATAGACTAGCACCATGTTTACGTGAAATAAAGAATCTCACACAAAGATGTTAGGAGAAAGCGGCAAAATACGGGTTTGACATAGAAATCTTCAAATGAATGTGTTTAGAGCAGAAAGTAGAATTCTACCATGGTGTCATGAGTTGGTCGGAACAAAATTTCGTGGACGCAGACGGAAACATCAGACCCACAACAAAGGAAGAACGGGAGCACGTTCAAAAAGACTACAAAGAACGAAAGGATAAAGACTTAAAAGAAGGATGGACATACCGTCGACAAGAAAGAACTGATCGGATGATATGGCAAATACTGGTACGAGCAATTCGAAAACAAATGCGGGACGAGCAAGAAGAACGACAACGTCAGGAAATACCACCTGCAGAGGAATCGATAGACCGGATCAAAGGAGCAATCCCAATACGATACGAAAAATTCCATAACAACAACCAGTGTTAACACCAAGACCAATATAACAAGTGGGAAGCTTAAAAGAACTAGTTACAAGAGGCAACGATCCTGAAGCATCAATCAAAGATGGATCGAAACCAAAACAATAATTCACATTTTATATTAATTGTGCAAACCAAGCTGAATATTGAACAACTTCTATTAAACACACAAAAAGGAAGCATGGCATATCTTTTTCCGTGTTTGAATCAAGCTGTGGCTGTTGGCGAACCCCTTTTCAACCCTTGAATGAAATTTGAGGTTTGCCGTAAGGGGTTCAGCGTTTTCCTTTTTTCGGTATTTTAGTGAGTGAAATAGGTAGCAAAGGGACATGCGAAAATGTTATAAAAATCTTATTGGTACAGGAGTTTGATGTTCTGCTTGTTTTTGATATTTTATTGACGTCAATAACAACTTTCTAAAGGAGTTCTGTGTCATACCTGTTTTCAGCGTTTTAGTGAGTGATGTAACGAAGGGCTTTGTTACGACTGAAGCATTTTTCATCATATAGCATATGCAAAAAATGGACCGACAAACATGATTTTTCAAGCTGATTGTTACGATAAGACTAAATATACTTTTTAAAGGTTACGGGTCTTTTTTCAATTCCGTTAAGGGAATTTTTTTCTAACTTGTATAGAATAGTCGTCTTTCCAACACTCGTCTATGGATTGGTGTGTTGTTGGCATAGGATTAAACTAGCTATTTAACTACTGTAAAATGTTAGAAAAGTTTCATGTTCTGCTGTGTCGCATTATCACAGGTGCAGTTATATCCGCACCATTGCGCGGCATTTAGACAATTTTATGTTGACCACATACTTATATTCTAATCAAGGAAATTGCGGTAAAAGAATATCTTAGGCGTAAAAATCCTGGTCTTTGGCGAGGTAGTCATGCATGGGGCTCACAGGTATGCAAATGCTAGATAAGGACATTGCATGGTGGAGGTTTATTGAATCTTCCTTGCGATATTGTTAGTTCTATCAAGACGTAAATATAATTGGATCTATAATGACTGGACTGGTGTTAAGAAAAACGATTTGGATTTGCTATGTTAGACAGATGGCTTTGCTACTGATCATGGTATTACGCGCTGTGGTGCAGGTATATTCATGCCAGGCAAAGCGAGGGAATCTTTCCCTTTAGGCAGTCTGACTATCGTCTTTTAGGAAGAGGTCTTGGCTATCATGATAGATGTTTTTAGACTTAAAAATAAAAGATAAGTATTTTAATGACAGTAAGGCAGAAGTGTTAGGTCTTGGAAAAAGACCTGTTAACTCTTGGGTGTGTAAAGTGCTTAAGAGAATAAGTCGAATAATTGAATTGAACCAGAGACTGCGAAGCATTTGTTAATGGAATGCAAGTAAGCAAGGCGGACGTAATCTAAGAATTCTTGAGTTTGCGAAAAGTGTTTCATAATAGAATTTAACTAGGACTTGTGGTGCTGAAAATGGTCATTTTGGCGTAGGCAGGATTTTATATATACTGCATTTTATTACTTATATATTACACAATATAGCTGTCGAATCACAACTGTTTTCTGGTTTAATTTTGTTTCCATTAATATCGAAACCAATATATAAAAAAGTATGGAGTTAAAATTGTCTATGCAGATATGAACTTTGGAACAGCGTATACGCAAGCGTAGTTGTACGTTACTTTCACTTTATCTAACTGGTCCTGTAACATGCGGTTTACACCAGCCAGCAATGACGGTTCACTGTCTTTGTAAGCGCTGTAAGATAATCTTATAATGTAATAGCATTAGTAATGTGCTAATCCAGATTTCCGAAATCACTTCGAATTCATTGTTATCTGAAACACTAAGATCAGCGGGTCAATTGTATTACTAGCAAAATCATCAAGATATTTCGGGATTGCGATTTGTTGGCATCAAAATAATTATTTCTCGAAGAGAACCTGCATCAGGATGAAAATCTAGTGATAATTCCGGGCCCGGATCGTTCAGGATAGGAAACTTAGCATTGGGACTGAGATCGGTATCAAAATGCCGAGATACCGCTGTATCGTGATCAGCAATCCTGTACGAGCCCTAACGTGTAGTACATATTTAATGTATATATATATACATAATCTAAGGTGTATTTACATAGTCTGATTATTGCTATGCTTGATGCCGAGTTCACAAGGAGTGACGAAAATAGCAGATCGTCTTCGACAGTGACAGCCGTTCTTGTTTGGAAAGAAAAGTATGAGAGGTTGGTGAAACCTTGTTACGTATATTGTTTGTATTCGTGGCGTTGACATATATACAGCACCGGTCATTTTTTCATTTACATCTTTTTAATTTGTAATTTATGCAGATTGCCAATGATATAGAAACGTTGGATATTCGGAGCCAGCGTAGCGAGCGGAGTTTCCTTTAATTTTTAATCCTTTTTTCATTTAAACACCTTTAATTAGGACTTTTTTCTCCATTTGTTCCTCGTATATATAACTCTTCACCAGATTGATGGATTTTCGCAGCTTTTTACTTGACGCGTAATGAAAGCAGCTGCGCGCCTACCTTTGTTTTCGATGCTCGCCTTATTTGCTACCAAATTTGCGCAAAACCGACACGAATTGGAGATATTACATTTTGGTCATTTGGTGTTATCGAACCTTTTATGTTATAACTCATGCCAGCGGCAACGAATTGATAAATGGAGACCTTTCAGAAACGTTTCATTTTTGCCATAGTGCTTTTTTGTCAGAGCAACCGTTTTCGAGCTTTGAGCTTCATTGAATTTAACCCCAAGTTGGTTGGGCCAATGTCAAGTTGTTGCACCGAACGAACATTTTGGAAATTTTTGCATCAAGAACGGTCAAATTTTGACGCTTTTTCAATATAGATGTGTGTATGTAAGAATGTGTTTACTACAGGTTTTCGTTGTTGCTGAATACGATAAAAGCAATTGCATTGGTAATGGTATGTATGAGATAAGGTAAAGGTAGGAGTTTTACAAGCAGAAAATCACTTTTCAAATTATAATTTCTTACAATTTGTAAATTTCATATCATTAGAAAAGAAATTGAGAGTTCTTCGGTTTTCGTACTAAAATGGCCTCATCGTTACTATTGAAGTATTGCCGCATAATTGTTAATATATTACTTTAAATGGGTTCTGGGGCGTGTACATAACCAAACAAATGAAGGCAGGTACATTTTAAAAATCTAGCTCATTGACCATAGAACCTTTGAAATCATACGAAAAGGCTATAGTGAAGTTGAAGTCATCTAGATGACAAAATCATCGCATTCTTCCAGGTTTTTTTAAATAAAACTGGGCGAAAGTAAACAATGCATGCTAGTAACTTGTCTCATCGACACTGTGATGAATTCTGTTTGATAATTATGCAATTTTTAGAGGGACCTACACAGCTATATCGGCTTGCAAAATGCATCGATATCAGTCACGTTGCTTGGATAGTTAAGGTGATATATCAACTTATGGCGTATTAAGAAACTATATAACATCGTGAATTGTTATATTAAATATTAATAATACCCAAATACCTAGCTCGAGCGGGTACGGAGATATTGCCGTTTTTATGTATTTTGAATCTCCCATGCTCATTTAAAACCCATTTTGGCTTAACCCTGCAGTGCAAGTAGTGAAAATAGAAAGCACCACATGCAGCTTGGAGAGACAATTGCATCTCACAATGAAACCTATAATAACGGTCATATAGCTCGTGCGGTTGTGAAGATATTGCCGTTTATTTTGTATTTAGCGTCTCATAGGCCACTGAAAACCAGTTAAGCCCAACTGTGCACTGTAGGTAACGACAAATACAGTACACCATAACTTTGTTAAGGTGTATAAAATCTGACCAAAATGCCCATATAGCTCAAGTAGGTACAGAGATTTTTCTGTGTTATACAAATTCTTTAAGTAAAATATACAGAGATTGTGTATATATGGCTCATATTTTAAATACTCGCCAAGAATTAAATTCAATGGCGCATATTTTAAATACTCTCGAAGAATTAAATTCACATATGGCTGGAAAATTTTACTCGCACCTGATTTTAAAAAGAAAACTCTGGTTCAAAGCCAAAAGAAAATTTTATCTCAGCAGGGTTTTCTGTAACATGTAAGCAGTTATTTAAATACGTTGAGATTTTGTTCTCCTAAGAATACACGAGGTGGATAGAATTAGTGTTAGATTGAAAATCTGTTAAAGCTCCACTCCTCCACCCAAATGGACCCGCCGATTCCCAGCCTTGCTCGGGTCGGGCTTCTTTCTTATACCGGCTTTTTCAAAATTCCCCAAAAGTATCTGGGGTAACTGACCTCGGGACCCCAGAGATCTAACCGGGAAGGGAGAAAGTCACCGATGTACCTCCAACTGTGATGACCTGGCCTTTGTTACCAAAAATGCAGAAATGTTTTAAATAGCTGATTCACAGTAAATATTTAATTTAGCGAAGCGAAGCGTTTTTGTCGCAGGGAAAAATCGGCACCGTCTGTCCGTCCGTCGAACTTCTAAATATCTTCTGGGTCTTTTTTGTTTGAAAGTCCTAATATCTTTGTGCCTGGCATAGTTTTTGTCAAAATTAGCTTAAATACTAATTACATAATTAGTTAAGCGTGTTAGAAGAATATTTTTAGGATTTTCAAGTAAAAAAATTGCTTATTTTTCAGTGAAATATTTTTAGGAGTTTCAAACAAAAATTGCTTATTTTTCAGTGAATTATTACTATAAAGCTATTAATTTGGAACTTATGCTACATCTCGCCATGCTGATTATGAATGTTGTTCATTACTAGTCGTTTTATTACTAAGTATATATTAATCCCGGTGATGGCTTCCCCTTTGGCGGAAATAACATCTTCACCGACGGCACCTATGCAGATGACATCGTTCTCGCCTGTCAGACAACCGCACAAGTACAGGAATTTCTGCATAGACTCAACCACAACGGACCTCGTGTCGGCCTCAAAATAAATGAATCGAAAACTAAAATCATGACCTGTTGTATCCCAGACCTCGACAAGCTGTACAGCTTAATGGCAACGAAATTGAATTCGTGGATGAATTCCTCTACCCTGGTAGTCTCTTCACTGGTTCGGGAAATTGCGACAATGAAGTGGTGAGCCGCGCTTCCTTCTGTGGCTTACAACGCATCTGGTCTTCCGACGCAATAACGCTAGACACAAAAGTGAATCTATGCAACGCTGCTGTTCGACCCGTGCTTCTGTACGCCAGCGAGACCTGGACTTCAAAAGTCGCTAATACAACGCAGCTGGAGACCTTCGAAAATTACTGCCGTCGCCGAATCCTTGGAGTAACCAAGCTCAACCACGTCCGAACGGATGCCATCAAAGACATAGTTGGCCATCGAAAAGGTGTGGACACTATTGTCAAGGAAAGGCGTTTAAAACTATTGGGCCATGTTCTGAGGATGAACACCACGCGGCTGCCAAACCGACTGCTGATCACCGCCCCACCGGATAACTGGCACCGCCCCAGAGGTCGCTCATTTCTAACATGGAAGCGTCAAGTGGCAACGGATGTGGAGTTCGCATCTCGACACATTCCCCACAAACAATGGCGAATAAACCCGTTCCCTCAAATGGTGCTTCAAGCACAGGATCGATGTGTGTGGCGAGAGCTGGTTCACGGCAGGGCCCCCTGGATTGCCCGGGGCAGGTGAATCAGGTGAATATATTAATTAATTACGTAATTTTTGAAAATTTTCAAAGTACTCAGAAATGAAAAAATTCGATACGGGGGTTTTCTGTGTTGCTGATCACGGGTATGACATTTATGAAGCTCTAAAATTGGCCGTATATGCTAATTAGTTAATTAACTAATTAGCTAATTAATTAATTTCATGTATATATATCTTAAAATCACCTCAAAATTGCTTATTTTGGGGCTCACAGGTTTTCGGTGTCATCGATCATGAATATGTGACTTTTAAAGGTCTATGATTTTATCATGGGTGCTAATTAGTTCATATTACTAATTAACTACTTTTAAGCTAGATAGCTTTTGTAGGATGGATTTGACATCAATTGTTATAAATTTATTAAATATTTAGCTAAAGATATGTATATATACATAACAGGGAGTAACCGGAATTCCGGTTCCGGCGAAAATCGTGTTCCGGTTGCGGTTCCGGCAAAGGGCAAAAACCATACCGGAACCGGAATTCCGGTTTAAAAATTTTGTTTGAAATTTTCCACGTTTTTTGCTTCATCCTGTAATCCCAACATATGTAATATATTATACAATGATCAAGCTCCGATACAACCAAGCAAAAGAAAAGATTAACTAACCAATTTGCCCTGTACAACTTACGTAGGGCACATAATTTGAGCAGGAATTTTTCATAATAACCTGCAGGAGTTTGTTAAATCAAAGCCAGGTCGATGCTTGTAGCAGCTATTTTACACATCCAGAAGTCTGTGGGATACGTTTGAATTAAACCGGTCCAACTCGGTAACAGGGTATGGCTTACGCAGAAGTACTTAGGGTATGCTTGGCTAACATAAATTGCGTCAGGCACCCGCCAGTGCGCTTGTAAACTTGGTAAATCAGTTTAACTTGAAGTAAACTAACGTTATCTGCAACGCAGCTAGAAACTGCTTTCTTGGCAATGAACTGTATTTATTGAAACTGTGCGAGCAACATCACAGTGTGTCTCATTTATAGCATTCTGATTAGAAAGTTATCATCATTATGATCTAACTGATGGGCACTGTTTGGCCAACGCTGGCCTAAACAGTGTCTCTGACCACTGATCATAAAATTACCTTCTATCTATTATTTTCTCTTAGAATCGTATAAACCAATAATTTTAAGTTTCCTACAGAAGAACATGCAACAAACGTATGTGTAGTAAAGTGAGGCGACTGGAGACAGAGCGAAATTGTGTATTCTACGCTCCAAGCTTTGTAAGCATATTCGATTTGACGCAGTATATGTAATGGTGTGTAGCGGAAGGCATTTTTGATCTGGGTGTCCAAAAATCGACATATTTGATCGATAAATAAACATTATTAGCTTCCTCAGTCTTTAAAGTTTTAGAAGGGCAATAATACCATCGCAATACATTAAGTTTAATGTAAAAGTTGTTTTTAATGCATTTTAAATCCACTATACCTTCATTTCTTCCGTCATCTGTTTTACTATATATAAATTTCGAAGACCAGGTTCCGGTTCCGGATCCGGTTTAAATGGACGGTTCCGGTTGCTGGTTCCGGTTCCGGTTATTCCCTGATACATAAATAATCACAATCAATAATCATAAGTATTCAAATATTTTGCCTATTGCTCCAGTGACTTTATGTAATTTATTATGTTTATTAGTAATAATGTATGTATACGTCATAATGAGAAACCTATCAAATTATGCCTATTTTAGTGTATATAGCACTGAAGGGCAACAATTAAGGTTTTTTGACTTCCATATTTTTGGCATTGACATATTTTTTGCCCCCGTGATAAATTCTATTTTTACCTGTTCATAAAAGAACTTGGCGGTGGAGTGCTGAGCCGGGAAAACCAAAAAGTACCAACGAGCTTGCAGTGGGGGCCCGAAATATCTAGGACCCTCCCCTTTTCGTTAGTAGGCCACTTATAATTATGTATCTGAAACAACCCAGTAAGGTGATTTGCTGTATATGCTTCACATTCGAATTAGTCTTGCAGATTAATATTAATGCTTGGTCGATATTGAAAAATACCGATATTAGAATGCCGATACCAATATTCATTAAAGTGGTTTGTGTATATAAATACTTATATTCTTGTATGAACTGCACGTTGAAATATAAGCTGAATATTTATACTATACACTGTGCAACATGTATTGTACGATATATACATATACATACTTTAAGGGCTATTCTGCATTGGTTCGGTCATATCGGCGCTGCGCATTGTACCTCGATGTCCAGCAGGGCAGTATATATGCGTACTCCGGTAGCAGCCATTGGGACACGTACATTTTCCATCCAGCATAGGTACCAAATCTTTTAGTAGAACTGCCTAGGATTGTATTCAAATTATTCAAAGAACGCACCAGTAATATAAATTTTGAAAGGCATATTATTGGGCACACTGGTCAGTAGTTTTGCTGCATCCACTGTCTCACATAACTGTTAAACCGTTTTCCAAAGATTTTTGTTGGAATTGATGTGAACTGGAAACTTGACCTATTTACTAAGTCAGGTTGGTCTACCGACTCAGTTGAGGTAAATTTGACTCAGTATTTTGCAATGTGCTGTCAATGAGAACGAAACCCTAATAAATGGTTTGCTTTACGTCTTGAGCGATATAGTCTTCGCTACAACAATTTACTGCTTGAGATGCGCTGGAGGTCACTTCCGGTGTTTGTTTGGAAACTGATTTTGATATGGTTAAATTATTGTCAGAATTATGTTGTTCAACAGACGGCATCAGTCATTGTAAAAATTTAATTCTGAGTTTCAGGAAATAACCGGAACCAGTAACAGAAAATGTCCGTTTGAACCAGAACAGCAACCTGGTCTTCGAAATTTATATAGTTTAGTAAAATATGAAGGAAGTAAATGTACTATGGATTTAAATTTATTAATAAATCTTATTGGTAATCGGTCACGGTTACTGTTATTACTGGACAGAGGTGGAAGGGAAGATGGGTGTTGTTGAAATAGGATCGTGCTTATTGCGATTTTTGAAGTCATTTACCAGCTCTGTACCGAACAAATTTGTAATCAATACATCGTGGCTGCAACGCTATGGGGACTTGGAACTCAACTTGGAATTGATCCAGATCACCAATTCTACGAACGTGGACATTCGTCTGGGCTACGACACACTTTCATGTATTGAAGATGTTTCTCGAGATGGCGAAATAAATGTTCCAACCGAATGGATCAGTGTGCTCATATTATCTAGGCCTTCAAACAAATTCGTCGTTGAGCAGTTGCGCTGTCCCGATTTCTACGATTTCAAACTACTCGCAAAACAGCTTTTTGCGGGACAGCTACCGACAATACCTTCGCTTACAATAAAACACTTCCGATATGCCGCCGGTAAACGTAACACCACTTATCACAGTACTGGCTACGACGAAAACTCCACTGAGTATACAGCGTCTACACAAATGACACGAGGATCGCAAACATATCAACTGCGACCTGCTTATTGCCAACGATTTGCAATTAGCGATGTGAAAAAGATTTAATGTCATTATGCCGCTCTCATACGATTCAAGAAGAGCATTGGCGTTATTACGAGAATCTGTCGACGAATAGCAACGCTCATAATCGAATTCCATTCAATGAATCATTCGAATTCAGTGGCTATTACAATGATGAAGTTAGTGACGACGAAGACCAACAGCGAACGTGCTCACGATAATTGGACTTATGACTAATGAGTTTTCTGTATAGATCATTTCTATGGCTAACTAGTTTGGCTTTCTTCACACTGGCCTGTACACAGTAGGGGGGTGGGGGACCCCCCTTTCCAAATCCCCCCATGTTCGTGAGATTTTCCCCATGCCCGTCCCCCCTCACTCTGCCAAAACCCCCCATGTTCAACTAATTCCAAAAATTTTTTATGTCAGAAAATTTATGTTCTTTGTTTGCAAATTGTTTTTTAAACGTTAATTACCACTATTTATAATGCTAAAATATTGTTTTTTAGCTTGAAAGTACGTTCACAGCAGTAAAAATGCATGAAAATTGTATTTTTAAGCAAAATTTATCCCCCCACTTTGAAATTTCCCCCGAGAATGAACATGGGGCCCCCCGAAGTTCCCCCCCCCCACTTTTCGGAGGGCTGTGGACAGGCCAGTCAAATATGGTATTATCTGGAAGTAAAAAGGTCTTATTGACTCAGGTAGTGCAGTGCTATGTCTCAGCCGTCGTTAAAATGGAGTTAAGATCACAGACTTACATAACGAAAAATTTCACGTCGAATGGTCCACATCACAATGGCATAAGTTCATTTTTGGGAAAAATAGCAAGATGGCAAAGGGCGCAATTGACTTACGACTTTTTGCCTTTGATATCTGCATCCGTACTTTATGAACAAGGACTATATTAATTGAAACAATTCAAAATGTAGCAAGGAGGTGTACACACGTACTTTGCGAGAGTGGAACATCAGATTTACTGTACCGGGAAATGAAGAGCGTGAGCTGTGCACGATTCATAAACACTTCATCCAGCATGACGAAGATCTTGATGCAGCCGCCTGCGAGCTCTGCATCGAAACCCATGAGCACAGTGCACGGAGCTCATCGTCCAGAGCTCATTACAAAGGCGATGAAAGCATCGCTTATGACATGGATAATATAATTGTGTCCGCTGACCTTCAAAAGATTCTCCGCGGCGTTAAAGCTTGTCTTTTCACAAAGCGGGTCAAGGTATTCAACGAGTTATTTGCCTTGCTTGGGACACAGAATTGTTAACATATCAACTCGACCGCCGTTATGTGGCATGAGGGCACGACCGGGCGCAAAGCGTCCGATATATATCGCAGTGCCTTCTGCAAATTAATGTCGTACAATGCCGCAGCGACCACCATCACAATTGGGCCCTACAACTACTCTTCACAGAATAAGAATTGGCGGCTATTAAACACGATGGTAATTGCTGTAATTCCCATGTCCTACAAACCAAATCCGTCACCATCAAGTTTCTTGAACCCTGACACACGTTCATGTCCGCAGACTCAATCCATGCTGCTGTGGAGAAGACAATCCGCAACAAAAACATCGAAAACTTTGCACAATTCGACACGAATATTGCCATAACTCTCGAAGATGGTGCTCTTGTTCTGGATGAGATGAAAGCCGAGGAAGTGTTCCTCTGGTCTGACATCATCTCACGACGTGAACTTCGTCGCCAGGTTAATTGTCCTGTTATTCGCGACACCTGCGTAGAGCAGTTCCCATCTGCTACAAACAGTTTTTGTTAGCGGAACTTTGCCGAAGTCTTCGAGAGTAGTGCTGTCAACGTTGGGTCTGTCATCACGCAGCTACCGCCGGCCATCGAACGACGGCTTGGTGTGCCGCAGTCTCGCAAAGACCGTATCTGTAACACTCTCCTCCAAATGATGACGCCAGCTGATGCTCCTGACTATAAACCAGGAACTGTTTGTGTTTTTTCTTTATGTAAGAGAAAATTTTTAATTTTGTCAGGAGCATACGTTTGGACTTACGTCCTTTGGTTTTTGATGTTTCAATAAATTAAGGCAGATGGATGTAACTCCAAAAATGTTGGACTTCCGTCTTTTTACCATATTTTTTGACATGTCGGCTCAGAGGTAAAAGGACTTAAGTCCACATAGCCCGTCAAAATGGTAGCTATCATTTGCCAAAAGGTGATATCAAAATGTTACTATTGCGCTAGATGCAGTATAAATAGTAACTTTATAATCACGTGGTAAATGAAAGTTATGCATCTCATGTATATATTAGGATGACTAGGAAATCAAACGTGATTTTCTTAAAATAACCTTGGGTGGACTTATGCCCTTTTGGTTTGGGAGGTCGAACTTTACATAATTTATGTTAGATCTTTTTTGATTCCGCATGTCACAAAAATATTAATCGTCGTTTTTCGAAAATGCCCGTCCCCGAGTTAGAACCCTTGTCGTTGTTACAGACGAAAAAAAATTACATTAAAATTAATGTACTGCGATGATTTTAATGTCTCTTTGGGTGTATAAAAGTTCTGAGGTAGCTAATAATGTTAATTTATCGATAAACATGCCGTGTATTCGGGTTTCGGTCCGCCGGCGCAAAAATGTCTTTCACTGTACAGTTTTGCGTGAACAATGCCACATTTAATGGTCTTGTTGAAAGGTGTTGAGATTAGGTCAGACAATTTCGCTCTGCCTTTTGTCGCCTCCCTGTACTAGACAGATTTAATCCTTGTTATTCTGTAGAGAACATGAAATTATTGGTTTATCCGGTTCTAAGATATGTGAAGGTATGCTGTAATTTTCTGAACCGAATGCTAATTGAGACGAACTATGTGCAAGTTCAAAAAATACAGTTCATTGCCAATAAGGCAGTTTCTGGTGCTGCATTATTCAAGTTCGAAAATTACGGCTTCATTACTATAACGAATGCATACTCTGTTATGCACATTAACTTGGACCGACTCGATTACATCCGCAAATCTTTCAGTGGGTAAAATAGCTGATAGAAGCATCCACCTGGTTTTGTTTTGTTAGCATATGCTGCATATGAATAATTCCTACAGGGTCAAGATGACAAACTTGTACTAAATTTATTTGTCCTATTTAGTATTACAGGGCAGTTTGTTGTTTTAATATTTTCTTTTGTGTGGTTGTTTTGGAACTTGATTATTTTGTATATATAACGTATTATTAGACCCAAGTGGAAGCAAAAAAACGTGAATAATTTTAAACAAAATTTCTAAACCGGTACGTTTTTTGGGTTTAGAACTCGATATTCTCCAGGACCGGAGTTCCGGTTACTCACTGCTAATTTTGGATTATAGCTGTGAATGCTTGCTGAGGTCTGTGCAAGTTCTACTATTTAGGCTGTTGCACAGCTTTGAAAATGTTCAGAAAGTGAATCAGCAGCTTGAAGACCGTTTGCTGACAGTTGTAAGTTAACTTAGTAGCGTTTCCTTGTTTTTTGTTAATGTTCCAATTTACCAAATTCCTGTTACGTATTGTGCGGTCGTTAAACATTCTTTGTTGAAATGTTTCTTTAGAAATTTCAGAGCTAAAAGTTCAAATTTCATTTTCAGCGAACAACTAAATTTGTCGTATATTCTGCAAGACCTTAGTCACAGAGGCATTTGGTCTAAAATGAGTTAGTGCTTCTGTATGGCCTCTTTTGTGTAATAATATTTAGAAAAAATAACCCAGAGATATGTAGTACAACTTGCAAACTTGACTGCTAAACGTCATCACTGTTACTATAGTATTAGTAGATTAAATTAATTTGCCATATAATTAAGAGTATGCATTATTAGTGGGCGATAAATAATGACTGTCGCTCGGTCAAAAGAAATTCGTTCTAAAAATAGAATTTTATTGTTTTAATGCATTCGAAATCTCAAGCGAGCCACTCGGTGCAAACCGTTTGCCCGGAATGCGGCAGTCATTTCTGGCGAGTGCTGTATAGTCTTGGTTGTAGGATTGCGTCTAATTGTTACAAGTTAGGTCATTTCTGAACATTATGAGCGCAAAAGTAATTAAATTCAATTGAGAACAGTAATTTTTTAAAAATGGTGTTATGATTTTATATTTTAATTTGTAGTTACTCAACATTTCCCTGAATGTATATAATGTGTCTTGTACTGTTTGTAATGTTTATATAGGTTGAGAAAACAGAATCAGACAAACTGTGCCTTAGTCAAGAAATGGACTCACTAAATCATCGTGTTCAAACTGCTCAGCAGCAAATTTTGCGCCTTGAGCAGGAAAATGTGAGTGTCACACTATTATTAGTCACCGGTGCTTATTCGTAAAAATCGTTAATCTTATCACTAGGTTCTGTTGCGCAATATCCATTGATGAACAAAGATTTTTAGTGATTATTGATAACTAAGAAATTGTTGCTTGAACAGGGGAACGTCAGTGGTAAATATACTAATACAAATTGTTGAACGGCAGTCATACGCAGGTATTGTTGCTTTATTCGTTAAGTATTGTTGCGTTGTATCCATTGATATTAATGGCTTTAGTGATATTTGATAACTAAGAAATTAAAGATTAAATTAATGATATGCTAATAATAATTATTATTGTTGAACGGCAGTTAGACTTTTGTCTGTCATTACCAAATATTGCAGCTTAATATTTGTTGATGGTTTTAGTGATGACTAAGACATTGAACAGTATAATGAGCGTGATATTCTAATAATTATTATTGAACGGCAGTTGGATTTTTTGTCTTTTATCGCTAAATATTGAAGCTTTTATATGTGTTGATGGTAATGGTTTTCGAATAGTGATAACTAATAAATTAAACAGAAAAAAATGCAAGTGATATGCTAATAATTATTGCTGAAAGGGAGTTAGATATTTTTTGGTATTTTAATATTGCAGCATAATATCTTGTTATTAATAATTAATAATATTTTTAGAAATAACAAGGAAGTATGGAGTTATTTCTTGTTTGCAGAATATACTACCGGTGTTGTGGCAGCTCAAATAACCACTGAGTTATTAATATTACTCCGCATTCTACTTCATCCTACTGCTTAGGAAGAAATAGCATGAGCCCATTACTGTTTTTAGTATGGCATTTTCAAACTTAGCTTCGTCCTTCAAATTTAACAATAACTTCTATTCATGCAAGCAAAACTCTGGAGGCATTGTGTTGACGTATCATGCATGCAACGTATTGTTTCGGCATACACTGAATTTGATGTTTTGATAGGATCCAAATAGCAGGTATGTAAATTTGTTTTGTCGTCTGGCTCGGTAAACGGCGATACATTATCGATGATAATGGAAGGGTTAGAAACGGTGCCTTTGTGCCTACCACCAAGTGTGCATAATAAAAATTTGTATAAGATCGATAATCTGTAACCTGGTTATACTCACCTGCTTTACAAAATTGTTTATAAAACTGACTATCTTTAAGTAAATCGAGAAAATCGGTTATCTTTATGTAACATTTTAAGTAAAAGTATTTAATCATATTAATGGCCACGCGCTCATTGCATTTGACCCATTCATATATGTTTTATCAGATCCTAATCGGATGATCCGATCGGAAAACTACAGAAACATACACAAAGAACATTATAGGCGCAAAATTTGGTCGTATTGGATCGGATATATCGCAGACACAAGTCGAAATGGATCGGACGCAATGTGAGCACGCCTAAGTCTTAATTCAGCGATTGAAGTCTGGATATTTTTCAGAAGTTTACCACTGCAGATTTGTGTATTTCAAATTTCACAGTGGATTTTTGTGTAAAACTGTGTTTTGTAGCACAAACTGTTACAAGAATACCATTTCAATTTTTGTATGTTACATACACCCTAAAATATGCATATCCGCGGCTATATACCCAATAACAACTAGTTGTCGGAGACCCGTAGGTACGATAGGCTAAAGGGGGGCGCACGGACCCCCTGCTCCAACTCCAGCCCTTCTCCTGCTGCGATAAGAAAGAACTGTTACATTATTACATACAGTCCATCCCTAACATTGCAACTTCTCCAGTGCCTCTTCGGCTACAGGGCTATTCATAACGCACCACCGTGCCTCTCATCTTTACTACATTTCTTCGAAACAATTTTCAACTTAATGTTATAAACTTCTAACATTTGGAATTAATAAATATAGCGTTTATTTTTTTAAGTAGACTCAATGACAAACAAAAATACAGATTAAAAATTGAATTTATTTAAGGAAAGGTACAAAAATGACTGCATACAAGCGGTTCATTTGCTTCGCTGTCAGCCGTCAATGTATGTCGCTCAAAAACTTCACGAGGTGAGTATGTTGCATGCGTTTGAGATATGTTCGGATCTAAAAGTTTTCTACAGTAAGGCAGCAAAAATACACGTCGTGAATTTATAAATTTGTTGTTCAAGCGCTTGGGGTTCTTTTAAAAATTTATTTAGGGTTTCCCCAGAACCATGGTGCAACATTTTATTCCCTTAACACCAACAAAATGACTGTCGCGTCAGAAATAGTTATCTAGTATTGATCTGCTAGCTAGGGCTCGAAACAAATTCTTGTACAAAATTGCCACAGAAATTTTTGCATTTGTTTGGAATAGTAATCTACTAAGCTTCAGCTGTTTTATCTTATGTTCCTCTTATAATGTTATTTTCATACCTTGGTTATCAAAACGTATGTTGTATATATTGATGTGCGTTGCGTAGTATTCCTTCCCATGAATTTTTTATTATTTAAGGAATGTAATATATATTATAAATTACATTACGTATACTAGTAACATCATTTTTACACTAGCAGGATAATAGTTTCTGATTACAATAATTATTGTGAAGTTGTACTTGATATATTTTCTGGGTTATCCACCAGTGCGGAAAGGAAAGGCAAACGTCTGTTATTAAACTTGAGCAATAAGCTATTCTTGTCCGAAGCATATGTATCTCTGGCTTCTACATTCACTCAAAATTTGTCATGGGGCGGAGGTACGGACGAGAGCACCGCTGATTGGAAATAAAGGGCTGTTGGATTTTCCACTAAATCAGGTCTATCGCCGGTCCACTAGTGGGCTCTAAATCTACAAATTTTAACAATTTGGTTTTTATGAAAAACGCTAAACTGATTAATTAATATATGGCATTAGAAGCGTTGGAGAAACATCTGCCGTGATCATAGCCAGCTTTTATACTTATATAACACTGTCATAATTTTAATTTAATTTAACTACAGAATGGCATTTTAGTAGAAAAATGTCATTTTTAATTATTTTTATTTTTTTGACCTGTTTTCACTCGTTTTTCACAGGGAATCCCACCCACCCCAGTTAAATTTAAAGGAGCCGTTATATATATCTAGAAGGTATAACACTTGTGTACTAAGTGGATTGCAACTGTGCAAGAATAAAAGAAAATTAAGTTTTATTGTAGTACTGTTTTTGGTTGTCTTAACAGATCGTAAACAGTAATAAGCAAGTTTCCCATTTTAGTTATTCTTTTTTTCAGCTTTCGCCTTATTCGACTAATCCACTTTATTTATCGCCTTCGGATCAAAAACAGTCGCCGCTGCGAAAGGTTTTTTCTGAAGCGGATTTTGTCGGGTTTTCTTCAGGTGGACCGTGTGGAACTGCTGAAATTGTTAGGCCAGTAAGCAATGCCCGCTGTTATTTGCCATCTGAACAGTGTTGAAACAAAATCCACGACGAATCGGATTATGTTTTACAGTTTTTAAAAAATTGTACGATCATTTCTTTTCTTCTGCTTTGTCTTCCTGTCGCAGGTTAATCGTCTACAATTTTTCTCAGGTCAACAGCTAGCAACCCTTTCCGTGATTCGCTGATTTAGCTTAGCAATCATTGGATGCCGCATCGCTTATTTCAACGTAAGATTAAATTTGTTCGATCATTTCTGGACCTTCATTTTGAGAACGTTTGTCGAAATGATGCCTTTGGCGATTAATTAATAAAAAGTTTTTATTACTAAACTAGTCGGTAGTGGAACTACATTTGTGAGCGGAGCTTGGGCTGTGGCATTACGAATGTACTCAATATTATGTCCTTGTAACTACATTGCATAGGGCTTTATCATTGGTAAAAATATTATATTTGAATTCTTCGACCCAAAACACCCTATAATGGTTTGATCGAAACGATGCTATTTCAATAAATAACACAAATATTGCAAAATTCTCTATTTTAGCTGCATAAAATTAACTAATTAGCTAATTACTAATTAACCACTCAAAATTTTTTAATCCCAAATATCAGGTGCACACTCTGACATGATAGGCTTTCAAACAAAAAAAGTTTTTTTAAAATCGGTTCAGTGGTTCTTGAGATCCGTCGGACCGAACGAACGGACGGACATCGACATTTTTACTCCCAGACAGAAAATAAAAACGCTTCGCCGGGCTCCGCTCAATAAAAAAGTTGGAATCTGTTCTGTGTAATTCTGGGACTCTTTGTTTGGTGAGAATATAGGCTAATCTCTACTATGCTTGCGGTCGTACTATATTTTGCAATTCGACGTCCTTCTCTTTGAGTATATGCATTTATCGTAATTTTCCAGTAGCAATCTGACATAATTTCAGAAAATTCATTTGAAATCGATTAACCAAAATTTCGATTTATATGACGTAGCGAATTTCGATTGATTTCGAGGTTTTGAGGTACATAAATAAATTAAATACTTATAATCAATCGAGTATGGTTAATCGAAGTCTCGATCGGTTTCGATTAAATGAAATTTCAGTGGATTGCAATTTCGACTGCACTTGACTATAATACTTTACGGTATTATTATTATTGAGTGAAACGTTGTTGTTTTCGTCAGAGGGGGAAAATTCGGCACCGTCTGGCCGTCCGCCCGTCCGTTGAACTCCTCAATAATTACTGGGCCGATTTAAAAATTTTTTTGAAAGGCCAAATATCGGACAGGTGCAAAGACATAGATTTTGTGAAAATTTGTTTTAGTGAATTAGTAATTAACTAATAAGTTTAGCGTGTGAGCTTATTTTTAGCATTTTCAAACAAAAATTTCTTATTTTTCAATGAATAATTATTGTAAAGCTATTATTTTGGTTCCTGTATTACATCCTGCCGTGCTGATTATGAATCTGGTTTTTATTACTATTCGGGGATGTTAAAAATATGCTAATTAGTTAAATAATTAGCTAATTAATTATTAATTAGCTAATATTTTGAAAATTTTCAAAGTGCTCCGAAATAAAAAGTTGCACATGGGGTTTTCTATGACGCTGATCACGAATATGATATTTCTAAAGCTCTAAAACTTGGCCGTATATGCTAGTTACTTAAGTAATCAATAAGTTAATCTTATGTAAATTTTATAATCCTTAAAACTGATTATTTTTGACACTCGGGGGTTTAGAAATCGCTGATCATGGATATGTGACTTTTAAACCTCTATGATTTATCATGTTTGCTAATTAGTTAAATAATTAGGTGATATTAAACTTTTTGTAAGGTGGATTTGACATCGAACGTCTAAAACGTGATACTTAGTATAAATTGATTAAACATTTAGTTCAAATACATGTATACATAAACAAAATATAACATACTTTGACTATTGCTCTACTCACTTTTTGTATTTTATTGCATTCACTAGTTTTATAACTGTAATTTCGTCTTACTTCGTGTGATACCTAGTTTTGTAGTACATCAAATTTTTACGTGTATCATAAAATGAAGAAAAATTAAAAATTTTTTGCTAGTTTGAGATCCTGATAAGGATAGGATATGTTATACAAATTCACGGATTGTCTAAATTGCTATTTAATTTTATGGCAGCATATTATATTGCCATGTGGTGCCCTGTGGTTGGTCAATATATATTACTTTTTTCAGAAAACTGTAATGAATATGTCATCATTTCCTCCAACTGCAATGGTATTTCATCAAGAACAGATAAGTTACGATGGAGATTCGTGGAAATGTAATCAAAGTAAGAATGTTCAGTATTGAGCGTGCAGCATAACTAAATTAATGTGGTCTAGAAATTCATCACGACGACCAAGGGCGTAACCAAAGGGGGATATGGGGTAATGTCTCCCCTTGGGCGAACCGAGAAAAAATTTTGAGACTAAAAATATATCGCAATCTTCGGCTTACTTCTTTGATAATTTTATAGTAATATAATATTTATTATATTTATAGTAATATGATATAATAATATTTTTTATTTTTTCAGTTAATAACTTGTTCATTGGTCGATGTAGTTATTGTGCTAAGAATGAGCAATTCTGAATTCCCCCATCGCGCCGACGAACCTGCCTCCAAGCGTTTCCGTACACAGAATATTCCGGCCGAAAATATTATGTCGGTATCAGACACATTACGGCTCCACGTTACCGAACTTATTATTATTCCCCTGAACTACGAGGATTGTTGTGCCTGCCGTGTGTTTTGTTTGTGCCCGAAACAACCGGCAAAGGCGGAAAACAAAAAAAAAATAGGTCGACTGGTCAGTGACGCTCTCTGGGACCTCATGAAACTCACAGGGAAAGACAGTTACCTGGACGTCCACTTAACACGGGATTATCATACCTTTTCGGTGCAAGCCCCACAAGGAATTCGGGAAACCGTATTGCATAGGGATGTCCGCAGTCAACTGGATACACAACGAGCGGACCAAATAAAACCACAATCGGGGAATTTTCCGGGCAGTCATATACGAAATAGAAACTTGCGGCAGACTTAAGTTGAGCTTGAGGGGCCATCGAGATGCTGGACCGATATACACTAACGTGGATTTGGAGCACATCGATTTTACACGAGGAACCTTCGAGCCTTCTTGCAGAAAGCCGCAATTCGTGATGACGCATTGGCCAATCACTTCCAAAACGGACCCCGCAACGCAATGTATTTGTCTCCTAAGGTTCAGAACGATTTAATTGGCTGTTTTGGAACTGTAATGCTACGCAAAATATCATCTGAAATTCAGGATGCTAAATTATTTGCGATCCAAGCTGATGAGACAACATTTGTGATCCATGCTTTTGTGTTTTAAGTAGAATTGAAATCTTAGTGTAGTGAGTTAAACAAGCAAAGCGAAGAATTCTTATTGCGGTACAGTGGTGAAACATAACAATGATCGTTATTGTGTTTTTTGGGTGACACCCATAATTCAACTATATGAGCAGATTGATTCGCGCAATAATTCATTTGAAATGTCCCTTTGTGTCTTAGTTTGGGCGCGAGACACGATTCCAATTTATTCCTTCCGAAAAAGCAGACCGAAGGAGCTCGGATCGTGCAATGCCCCCAAAAATCATGTTATTCATTGCATCTCAACAAATGGTGTAGACATCTGGGTCAAATTTAGCTCATTATTTGTCGAGCACAATTAGCTTCAATCAGAATGGTATAATGAAAGCTTTGCTGTGCCCCTTTTTAAAGATATGAAATTTGGGTAAAGTGTTTAAATTGGACTAGTGAGATGCAAAATACACGAAAACGATAATACCTCCGTAATCACTCGAGTTATATGGGTATTATGGATTTCATTTTGTAGATATTGCAGTTATCTTATTCACTACATATCTGCACATATTGGCTGCTATTGCCATTATTTACGCGGCAGGGTTCGGCCAAAAATGTTTTTGAATTGATCGTCGTATTTAAAAATAGATGAAAATGGCAATAACTCGATAACCGGTCTAACTATATAGGTGTATTTAGTAGCATTTTGTGACTTCTTAAATAGACAATAAGCGAGTCCTCAAATATTCAAGCAACATGGCTGATGTTTGGCTCATTTCATAAGTTCATGTTCAATATTGTAGATTGTGTACGTCACTCTAAATTAGATACTTAGCACTCACAATTTCCACATTTCGACAAGCTACTTGTGCTATTTGTTAAACCTGTGATTCTAACGATTTTCATGGTTGCTACAAACAATAAAGCAACTCATTCAAACGTATTTTGCGGCGCCTCCATATTTTTTGGAATGGTAGTGCATCCTTTATTATACGCCCTTCGAACGAAGCATGCTTGATTTAGTGTTTTTTTAATATAATTCTTAGGCTTTTACAAACTACCAAAATTATATCAGGGTGCATAACGTGATGCCCTCACTGTACGAAACTGGGGAACTGATCTTACTTGGGTACAATTCCTTCAGTTCGGCTTTGTTTATCCAGTTTAATGAGGCTAGAGAGTGTTGTAATTGTCAGAAAACTTCAAACGTGTGTAAGTTAATGACTGATTGTAATTGATTATATATTTCTCAAAAGGACGTTTTGTGACATTTAACCCATCACAGAAAAAAGTGATTTTTTGGTCAAAATGGGAAAAATTAACACAATTTTAGCAGACGAACTCGCTAATTTCTTAATGGCCGGGGGTATGAACTGGGAATGACGAAAATTTTCAGGGGGCATGAACTAGGGGAATCCGGAGAAGTCGATATACCATGGTGCTCCTTTCTTCTATTTTTGAAGAAGTTATGATGCTTTGTATATGTGATTAAAGATGTTTTTGAGGCGGTTGAGAACCATCATTTGATTCATTCAAACGTATTTCTTAGCAGAGCCTTAGCTTTGTAGTTGTATATCTATATTCAGGACTGCGCATGGTTCGCAGTTTTGAATCTAATGCTTTAAGTATTGTCGAAACTGATCGAACGAAGCAAACATAGTTTCCACTGGGAGAGCTAGGAGAAAGATCACTAATTTTTTTGTCTGTTGGTGTCACCTCATCTTCGGATGAATGGGTTTCGACAAAATAATATTTTATATATTATATTATTCGATAGCAAAATTGATGACGGTGCGCCCGTAAGTTTAGCTGAACAGTAAGAGCACCGACCTCATCTTTCGGGTGGAAACTCCCAAGATCGGGTTTTAAGTGTTCTGTGTCAAATCTTCCACGGATATTTGTGTTTCGCAGCACATGCTTCGCGACAACCGTTTTATCGAAACACGGACACCGCTAATCGGAATCATCTCATCGAGATCCACATCTCTGATATCCACTTTTTTGTGAGACTATTCTCAGGGCCGCTATGGGCCCGAATATTCTACAGCGAATTAAGTGCACATAAAATCCAACCCAGTCAAAATCAAACGGTATCGCAATCGATCCATCTTTAAACGAAATTCGTTAAGCTAAATGCAAACTAAGGTTTTTTATTAAATTTTTATTTAAACGCATTCAAAATTCGTTAATTTCGCTTAAAGGAAAGCGATCGAAATCGAACGAAACTTCGTTTGATTTTTGAGCGCGTAAGTGTTACAGGTCTTACGATCATGAGGCCACGTATTTTAACTCTCTGCAAATGATAATCTTGGTTACGAGAATTAGCGCCATGTTGCTTCTGGGTACCAACCTGTGAAATGGTACGATATTGCTGGGAAGGTACATAACAGTTTCCGTATCGGAACTGGCATCTTCATGTTTGTGCTTCAGGAAATCTGCCTGCTAATGCCGTGAAACTGGCGCCCAGCACCAGCAACCCAAAACGTGTTTGCGAACTTTTCAATAACAAGCTTACTGTCAAAATGACGACTATTTTATGTTTAATGCCAATATTCTGCCATTCGATTGCGTGCATTTTGTTAACTCGATTTTAATATTATTGCAGACACTAATTCCAAAAAAACATCTGTTGGTTCCAATACAGCGCCTCCTAGCGATCCGGTGCATAATAACCATTATAGCGCATCTACACCTGGTGCTGTATTCGACAGTATTAACGCCAAAGATAGTGATGATCGTATTGTGGAAAGTCGTTCGAAATTTGTTGATAGAATCTTGTCATCTCCGGAGTATTCAACAGGTGAAAATATTGACACAAGCGTTCGGCAAATTCATAAGTGCCCAAGCTGCGGGTTTACTGTCGAAGTTATATCAGCTTCGACTCAGACTGTTCTATCCGCTGCTATAGTTGAGTCTGACACAAAGTCGGGAACAGCTAACGTCCACGGAAAGTCGTTTACTGATGATAGTAGTAACCGTGCTGATATTTTTGGTGTTCCAAACGGTTTACACGGTCTTGGAATGAGAAAGAATCTCAGTGAACGCTTGATGTATCGATGTGATAAGATGGAAACAGCTGGTGTTCCGGGTAGCATTAAAAATTTGTAGACGTGATGACGCCAACTGGGTATATTTATGTTTATTTTGATGTGGGATTTGGGTCTTTTAATTGCTGGCTATATTATATAAACGGTTATTTATGGTTATGATTGCGATTTTGTTTTATTTTTTTGCGGTGAAAATAGTGTTCGGACAATATTATTGAGTCTCCATAAACGCGGGGGTTTTTCAATCTGTTCGGTGGTTTCTCCACTCGCTAAGAAATTTGCTGCCTTTTTGTTTTACAATTGCTATTACTACTGTCAAGAGTGCATTATAAAACGTTTGTGGAAGAAAGATACACGATCATACTGGTGTCATTTCTCTTATCCGATTTACGTGGCCGTTTTTCTGCTTACCCCAAGGATTGAAGGGTTGCTCTCCAAAGTTTTTCTGTGGTATCTATTACCCTCAGGATTCCTTTGACCGTTATATAAATTCTCTTGAGAACTCTCTTGTGGTGAAACAGATTAAACCTTAGCGATACCTCCAAAGAACCGTGTCGAGGCAGTCGATATATACCAACTCTAAGCACCATGCTGGCCTGTCCACAGCCCTCCGAAAAGTGGGGGGACTTCGGGGGCCCCATGTTCATTCTCGGGGCAAATTTCAAAGTGGGGGGATAAATTTTGTTTAAAAATACACAATATTTCCATATTTTCATGCATTTTTACTACTGTGAACGTACCTTCAAGCTAAAAAACAATATTTTAGCATTATAAATGGGTCATTTCACGAAACCATGTACTTTTGAAACACCACTTTTTGAAGCCAAAATGAAACGTTTTCCAATGCACAGTGTCTAGACCCTTCCGATGTAAAAAACCATGAATTTTTCGAATATCGATGTCTTTATGCAAAACGAGCTACCTGAAACCTGCTACAGGGGTTGGAAAGGCCCTCCAGGGGGTCAAATTTTAATCCGAAATAAATCATTATTCTGTAGGTTGATGGAGTGACACGCGAACCATGGTCTGTTTTTATGCAAGTCGGACCAAAATGCTCCTCGTCAAGCCATTTGGAGCACTTGCGACCTAAAATTGATGCTGCTAGGGCATTCTTTGGGTTAAAAATCGACCAATTTAGAACAAGCCTGTCGCAGAAGTTTTTCTAGCGCAACGGAGACAGCACCTACAGATACCATTTTATGCTCACAAACCAACCATGAGCGGGGGACACCTGAGAAAAAATTTCAGGCAGATCCTTAGGCCTTGTAAAAATGGCACCCCGATATGTTGAGTCGGGGGGGCTACACCTCAGGTCGGGGGGGGCTACATTTGCATTAAAATTTTTCAATAGATGAGTCGATTTTAGTGGGGCTTTACTATGTTTATATCCGGCCTATTGTAAGAATGTATGCTAAATTTGGCTTTTTTAAATTTAAGTTTGGTCAGGTCGGGGGGTGGCTAGATTTTGCATACCCCATTTTTGGCATTGACCTTCGACCTCGTAATGAAATAACACATGGACAGACGCTGATATTCTTTTTTTTCAATAACACCTGTACTGATTACGATTACCGTTATATAGCATAGTGCACTTTGACGTTATTTACCAGCGTCTGAAAGCTGCCAGATTTGACCTTGGTCGGGGGGCTACATGTCACGAAAAAAATTTTCGGAAGCTTGACGTCAGCTTCAATGTCGATGCTTACTCCCAAGTTTTTCCGGAAAAATTAGCAAATCCAATGGATCACAGTGAAATGAAAAACACACATATGTATCACGTGCTAGCGATACGGCGAACGTTTATATTGGGGACATGTGTTTTTGGCTTCATTTGGCCAACCCGGGTTGAGGGCCTCTGGCTCCTGCTATGTTTGGGGTACAGAGGTCCACTATGCCTCGTTATGATCGTCGGATATGCTATTACTACATCTCACAGCGACATTAAATTTCCTTTCAAAAGACTGGTGGTATGGGCCAAAAAGTGGCGATGTAGACCCCCCCCCCGACTAAAATGACATGGTTTCGTGAAATGACCCAAATAGTGGTAATTAATGTTTAAAAAACAATTTGCAAACAAAGAACATAAATTTTCAGACATAAAAATTTTTGGAATTAGTTGAACATGGGGGGTTTCGGCCGAGTGGGGCGGACGGACATGGGGGAAAATCTCACGAACATGGGGGATTTGGAAAGTGGGGGGTCCCCCCACTGTGGACAGGCCAGCCATGGGGGCAGCGGGTAGCAAGTATCTGCAGATAACCATAATGAGGATTTTCCTGTAATCCTTGGGAGAGGTAAAGTAATAAAAGAACACATCATGGAATAAGGGAAAATATGGCATAAAAATAACGAGTATCATAGTAATCTACAAAATATTATTAATGATAATCCTTTCTAATATTCCTTATGTCCGCAGTACTTTTTGTGATTAACACGATTTTAGACGTTAATATAGTAACTTTGCATATATGTATAACACATTCATGTGAAATTTGAGATAAAATAATTATAGTAAACTTGTACTGTTTCGACGCTTATATAAAGCATATAATGGATTATTGCCTTCCCGACAATTATTGCTTTTTGAATGGACACTTTGTTTGCTGAAATTTGACACCTCTATGTCAAAATTATGCGCGGTCAGTAACAGGAAAAACAAACTGTTTTAACGAAATATGAGAATCATGTAACGACAAATTAATGAAAAATATGTAAAGTAAATCAACTTCTCGACGACAAATGGAGCATTACGCACATTCTGAAATAAAATTTTTTTGAAGTGTTGCATCTTTTAGTCTTCATCAAAGCATGATCAGCAAAATTATGTGGGTTTTGTTGTTACGTCGCAATTTTCCACATAACCCCAATCGTACAGTGAATATTCTATATATACACTTCAACCACTGCTGCTTGCTCGTGCCATCATAGTATGCGTAACGTGCCCACCACTGCTCTGCAAGTATGCGCAACGTGCGACGACAGCCCGGTTGCACTGAGGGTCTATGAAGAAATCTTCAGCATTTTTTAATTTGTCGTTTTTCATTTAAAGAAGGATTGGTGTGTTGCGCGCAAAACAGGCGACAGAGCTAAGTAACAGTTTGCGGAACACATCAGACAAAAGGATCTCGCTCGTGCCATCAAACATGACGAAGTCGAATTTGCAAAGACCGATAACACTATCTTATAGCTGATTTTTGACCTCCAAGCAGTGCTATCAACGCCAAAATCGGCGATGTCGCTTTTTTATTACAAGAAGAAACTATCCGTTTACAGTGTTGCCATCTGCCATGCTAATTCACACATCGGGTTTTGGTACTTTTTTGCTGGAACTTGAAGATCGCCGAGATCGCAGACCCAACTGCTTATATATATATATATGAATCAGATTCCGATTTTGGACGCCAAAAATGCCGATCTAATGAGTCTTGTAGCAGACCCAGCTCCCGCATGGCCTGCTCGTTATCGACTTTTCTATAAAAGCATCCTATTTAGCAGCGGCGCACGCACCGGCTCCTGCATGACTGGGATGAGTAATTTTAAATTTTGGTACAAGATTGCTGAGTTTTTGTACCTTTCGAAGACGATTTGTGCATTTTATATAATCAATCGTAGTGGAGTTGAGCTTATTTCATAATATGAAGTTTTATTCTTCATTTAAGCCGGTGCTAAACAGGGCTTAACTCCAATTTTTGACAGCTATGTATCCTTTCTGCAATTAACCGCACCATGGCCAAGCAACAGGGAGCATATCGTTGTGCACTGCTCCACTGTGTCGGTTATGCCATAGATTATACTAAGTTTTTTTCAGTGTATCTCCGTTGTTTAAAAACGGAGTTAAGCTTTTTAGGCACTGGGTCGGCGATATGTTGAGTTAAAACATAAATCTTGGTACGTGTTTACAAAAAATGTGACATGTGTCGAACCAACATGCAAGTGTCGAATCCGGCTAATTTAAGTGTCGGAGGAATATGGCCAGTGGGCAATAATTTTAAAGGAAATTGCCGAAATCTTATTTTACGTTTCGCCATTTCAAACAAAAATCCATAAGCTACACATCGTAAGGAGTTTGAATAATATCAAAATTACGTAAAAATGTTTTAAATAGGTAAGACCTCCATATAATGCACTAAACATAAAGAAAAGAACTTAAAAGCAAAATGCTAGTTTTGGTAGTGGTCGACATAATTTTTTGTTTTTCCTTTATAGCACACGCAGAAAACTGCGTACGTGCTTAAAGCTCACAAAGTACATGGAAAAATGTGATGGATTGGACGTAATAAAAAAACGTAATATACATCTTGTTTAAACCGATTGAACTACGTAAAATAGCAACGAGCGCCAAAGTGTCGAAACAGCACAAACATACTTTACATTACACTAATTGCTGAAGACGCGATCCGCTCAACCTTAAGGCATAACGATGTTGTGTAATGTCGATTTGTGCAGTGACTAAATAATAAAGTTCACTATTTTATTGCCTTTGAAATCTTTAATACATTGCTGGTCAATGGGCTGGAGCGAATTGGTACATGTGCGAAATTTTTTTGGTTACAATAAAAATTAGGCCACCTCATACTTGGTTTTAGCACGCAAAAGAACCAGAGAAGATGATCGTACTCTATGCTTATTATTGGTTGTTTTAAGGGAAGCGTTTTTTTGTGCTTTAACGCGAAATGGATGTGTGGGAATGCGTGGTTGGTGTAGTATTTTTTTTTATATTTGTGGTTTTATATTCGTTTGGTGCCAAGTTTGACTCGATGCCGCAAAAATTGCGAATGATGTGGACACCTAAATAAAATTTATGTCATTCCTATCTTTTTCATGTTTTTAAAGCTGCTTCTTTGTCTGTTTTATCTTAAAATGGATATGTGGGAATGAGGAAATTAAGCGTTAGTGTAAATAATACTTCTACACTCAAAGTGGGCTAGCCTGCCATAGGTACAATGATAGTGGTGCGGCGTCGTCGTCGATACGTCGGGCTGAGACACCTGTGTCTGAGGGGACTACAGATTCTTCACGAATGCAATGTTTTTTAAAAATGTGGAATTTTTCGGTGCTGATTATGCACAATTTTTTTACTGCTCGATTTGGGTCTAAGGTAGTAGTTATCATTTTGTCTGGTTTCAAGGCCTTGGACGGACTGAGTGTTTTAGTCTTACTAAGTTCTTCCAGAGGCATTGTATATCTCTGACCTAACCTTTCTCATATCCTTTTTACCGGCACAATTGTGGATCCCTTTCATTTAACTCATCATTGAGATAGCGCAAATAAAGGGGTTGTTGCCCGCCGCAGTATCCAATGTCTTCTGTTCTATACAATAGAATCAACCAATACGATATGTCGTATTTGGCGCAAAAACGTAGCACACAGCGCACGGACTGTTAAATCGTACATGTTGATAGCCATTTTTTTATAAAGTGCAAGAATTTATATATCATACTAAATTTTACTTTAAATGTCAGTAATTGCGCATGATGTCCTATTGATTTGCCGGTCGGCGAATTTCCTACCAATGTCCAGCATTGATGCCGGCACAGGAAATACATTGGCACACAGTACGAGCCGGGATGTTGTTTCCATTGTATTTCTCTGAGCATTGGTTGGTGTGTGAGCTAAAAATTGACGAACACTATTTTTCAATGCGTCCCTTGAAATAGTTTCTTCAAAGAAGTGTAATTTGTACGTTTCGAAACTATTCGTCATATTGGTTATTGATGGGAAAAGTATTAAATGCTAGGGTAGTTATGAATTACGCAGCGCCTGAACGTTTTTTACTTTTTGTGCTTAACAAAGATAATCTGCTTAGTTTTTTTTCAGTCTTAAAATTTGACTCCCTGTCGAAACAATCTGGCTCACGAATTGAAAAAAGAAGATCATTGTTCTTATATATCTTTTAAAAGTCGAACGTCGGAAATCGTAGGCTGTAAGGCCGGAACGATGGTTTAGGGCTACGTAAATATCTCAGCTTTTAGGCTAAAACAGCTTATCGAGAAAGGCTTGTTCGTGGTTTTACTTTGATAATTGCGAACGAAAAAGAAAGCAAATGTTTTAGCAAATCGTTCGCGAAAAGATCACTAGCAGATCGCAAAGAAGTAACAGCCGTTCACTATGTTGCTAAATTTGCTTTTATTTCTGTCATATATGTGATCTCAGAGTTTTACGATGATTTTCTTGTTTGATTAATAATTCGTTGAGGGCCGGAAAAACATTTTCTTGGATACTTGAAAAATTCATTGTGTGTGCGCACTGGGCTTATTAAAATCTATTTGGGTTTCATTTAGGCTAGAAATTTCGAATTAAACATACATTCGATTCGAGAGTAGCCTTGGATAAATTTGTGGTAAAAACCACACAGACCGAGAAATCTTTGAAACTCGCTGAGTGATGTTGACTGCGAGAATCGGTTTATCGCCTCTACATTAGGCGCCTGTTCGTGGATTTTGTCAGGTCAGCGGACATCTCAACACCGACAAATTCGACTTTGACTTTGAGGACATATTTGTCGAGACATGCCAAAGAACGGTTGAGATGGTCGCGATGTTCGTCATAGGTATTACCCTTGCGACAAGAATACTGGCAATGTCCGCTTTGACGAGTTGCACATGTATCGTGGAATGCGTGATCCATCAGGAACTGGAACGTAGGTGTAGCATTTCGTAGACGAAATGGCATGCGGCGATAGAGGAATAGAGGAACATGTCGCATAGTGTTGATTGCCGTATTTTCGGCATCTTTCTGTGCAATCGTAATCTAACGAAACGTTTTGACGCAGTCCAACTTGCTTAAGACTCGTCATATTGATAATTCATTGCTGGTGTCGTTGAGGTTCAGTATCGGATAACGATCGAGCATTGTGTGTATGGTGAGTTCTCTGGTAATCACCAGAAGGTCGCAAACCGTCGCTTGGTTTCTTGACATGAAGTGCCGTTGCCCAGGGCGATTTTCATCGGTCAATACCAACATACAATGAAATCGGCATATGCGGCCTCAGTTGCCTGTAGTTTGTCGCCGAACAATCTGCGTGGCCTTGCAAAGCACGGCGGATCACGTGTGACGCTGTCATGTTCAATGGGATGTGTGACTGGCGTTCCTCGAAAACCTACTTGAATGGGAACAGCTCCAAGACGAAGGCGCTAATGTCATTGATGTGACGGCATTTTGCGGCATTGGTTTTGTCGCCAGATAGTTGTGGGCCATGGTTGCGGGATTGTGTGATATCAACATATAGCATATCTATGTATGCTATCAAGAGCTGATTGGCTGTGCACGCAAAACGCGTAGGTGTACCTATGTTTAGTACGTTCTGCAATATCGATAGAGTTACTAGTTGATAGTCTGTGCGCCCGTAGGAAATGGTGGACTCATATCGGTTGAGCCACGTCGGCAATGATGAATCGCCATTGATACCGTTCATTAACGCCGCCGAGCCCGATTTGCAGTGTGCGGTATCCGTAGGTTTTAATCAGAGTTGATTTAGCAGCTGCGAGGCTTTCGCATTCGGAATTGGATGTCGTTGGCAAAGAAACATAGTAGCAACAAACTTCACCGGTATCGATAAGCGTCGTATCGAATGGGTATGCATCCATACGAATCTAGTTGTTTTTGACGAAGTTCGGTCGATTTCCGAATTGCTCCGATTGTTCTACTGGCACGGTCAGCGGCACCTTATCGCGTCACTGCCAAAATGCGTTCGACAATAGCAAATGATTTTGTTTTGGATTCGCTTTCGTGATCACGATTGCAAACAACCGTCTGTTTCGTTGCTATTGCCACGCTGTTGGCGACTGCCGTAGTATTTGCGTCGATGAATTGACGTTTTACGTGGATGGATGAGTTCGCCTATTGTGCAAACTCCTCAGCCATTATTTGAACTGTGTACTGCAGCAGGCGCCGTCATTCTTCGACTGATCCAGGATGCGATCGGCGGTATCGCTCTGTTTCTCGATTAACAGCTCGGATAGCGAGGCGACAATTAGCCGGGTGGATTTCGGTGGCACCCCGAAACTATCGTTCTTGGGTGCGAGCCGTTGCATGGGTCGTAACGCGACCGGTGGTTTGCGTTCGCCAAGCCGCTGTTCGGTCTGAAGTTGTGGTAGCTTGCATTCATCGCTTGCTGTGAGGAAATCGAAATGTTGCGTTTTATATTGTCGTACGTGTCGTTGCTGACATTTGCTCCACTTTTCAGAATGTAGTGCGAGAATAGGTATTGCGCGAAGCAGGCTACTGAGTTTGATAAATTCCGGAGCATCAACAAACTTTCGATCGAGCTAACACCTAGCGCCAGCAGTTTATTACTCGTTGTCGGAGGATCTGTTGCGAGAAGTTGTGCGATAGCATTCACGGCTTTCGCGTTTTTCCGCTTCGAGCAACGCCACAAAATCGGATTTCTTGCTTGACAGCTCGAACAGTGGGACATCGTTATTGAGGCGCTGAAAGATCCTGGCTATCTCGACTTTTCGCCGTTTATCGCCAGTCTACGATTGGCCCGGGTTCTATTCAACATCTCAACGCATTAACAGCAGTAAATGTAACGACGTTGTACGGCGGAGGCAGTTATAATTGTCAATAACCAGTCGAAAACACCTTGACTGATGCTTGCCTTGACGAACGCTTTGACCAGGGAGTAACCGAAATTCCGGTTCCGGCGAAAATCGTGTTCCGGTTGCGGTTCCGGCAAAGGGCAAAAACCATACCGGAACCGGAATTCCGGGTTGAAAAAATTTTATTTGAAATTTTCCACGTTTTTGATTTATCTTGTAATCCAAACATATGTAATATATATTATACAATGATCAAGCTCCAATACAACCAAGCAAAAGAAAATATTAACTAACCAATTTGCCGTGTGAAACGTAGGTAGGGCACATAATTACAGCAGGAATTTTTCATAATAACCTGCAGGAGTTTGTTAAATCAAAGCCAGGTCGATGCTTGTAGCAGCTATTTTACACATCCAGAAGTCTGTGGGATACGTTTGAATTAAACCGGTACAACTCGGTAACAGAGTATAGCTTACGCAGAAGTACTTAAGGTATGCTTGGCTAACATAAATTGCGTCAAGCACCCGCCCGTGCGCTTGTAAACTTGGTAAATCAGTCTAAAGTGAAGTAAACTAACGTTATCTGCAACGCAGCTAGAAACTGCTTTCTTGGCAATGAACTGTATTAATTGAAACTGTGGGAGCAGCATCACAGTGTGTCTCATTTATAGCATTCTGATTAGAAAGTTATCATTATGAACTAACTGACGGATACTGTTTGTCCAACGCTAGCCTAAACAGTGTCGCTGACCACTGATCAGAAAATTACCTTCTATCATTTTCTCTTAGAATCATATAAACCAATAATTTTGTGTTTCCTACAGAACATGCAACAAACGTATGTGTAGTAAAGGGAGGCGACTGGAGACAGAGCGAAAGTGTGTATTCTACGCTCCAAGCTTTGTAAGCACATTCGATTTGACGCAGTATACGCACTGGTGTATAGTGGAAGACATTTTTTGCTCTGAATGTTCAAAAACCGACATATTTGATCGATAAATAAACATTATTAGCTTCCTCAGTCTCTTTAAAGTTTCAGAAAGGCAATAATACCATCGCAATACATTAAATTTAATGTAAAACTTATTTTTAATGCATTTTAAATCCACTATACCTTCATTTCTTCCATCATCTGTTTTACTATATATAAATTTCGAAGACCGATTTACATGGACGGTTCCGGTTGCTGGTTCCGGTTCCGGTAAATTTCGGTTCCGGTTATTCCCTGGCTTTGACATATCAAAATTCGGTGATTACACATCGTTGCTATTGCCACTGGAAGAACGATTAATTGTGACCGATGGATTCGGATAGGGTTTGTGTCGCTGTCGCCGGTGATCGTAGAATCCACGTGATCGCCAGGAATATGATAGCTCGAATACATCTTTGATCACTCGTATGAATGACTTCCCCTCGCTTTGCCACTGTCTCTGCCGATTGAACGATTAATAAAACACATAGTTTCTGGAACTAATTTGTCCTCGTTGGACCCATAGCTCAAGAAGCCAAAATTTAGAATTGGTTGTTGCCGTTGCGGAGTACTTTTCTGGCCAGATTACCCTCGTTAGGCGTATGGTCAGTAGCAGCGTGACCTGAGCGTAACCGGATGTCCTAGCCGTACACATCGTTAGCGCTCAACCACGTGGTCTATTTTGTTCGTTTGTGCTTCGATTAAATATCAGATAATTGCTTTGTGTATTGTTTGACCGTTGATGTCGTCGTATGTCATCGTTTGATCTTGCATGTCGTCGTTTAGATCACATCGTTTGTATCCAGCAGCGAACCATCACGTCTGATTCACCAATGTAAGACCTGTTTCACTGAAATTGATAACATGACATGAAATTTTAGTATGAAACAGGCAATACAAACAGACAACATAGACGGTAAGGTTGAGTAAACATCACCAAAACTAAAAAAACGATATTCAGACACTGCTCGTAACAACAAGGATTTTTAAAAAACAGACGGTAAGGTTGAGTAAACATCACCAAAACAACGACAAACAGACGGTAAGGTTAAGTAAACAATTCAACAACAAACAGACGGTAAGATTGAGTAAACATCACCAAAACTAAAAAAACGATATTTAGAGACTGCTCCTAATAACAAGGATTTTTAATTCTCTCGCTGGAACCATTAAAACTGGAATAATCCACTTTTAGTATTGCTGCACTTCTCGCTGTTGAAATTCTTGAAAATGATATTAGGTTTCATGCACTATATAAATTAAAAATTCCAGTATATTTCGAAAAATTTCTATATGTCCACGAAGTGTAGTGGCTATAAATAATCAACGCCCTAACCCTGTACAAACAATTAAAGCTTGCTAATACAGTTCATGCCGAAACGACTACTGCTTTTTCGATGTTTGTTCGAAAGCTATATTTTCTTCGAACCGTGTTAGCCCGTCCTGCTGAAGGTGTTGAATGAGTTGGACACAGTATTTTGTTCGATCAGTTTTCGATAATGGGCTGATAAATGTGAACTAAAATAAAAAAAATATTTATATAATAAAAATTTGGTGTTCGAAATACTTTCGAAAAAATTCGTTTTAGCTAAGGATCCCATCAGACAAGTGTTCTATATTCGCTCGAAAATTGTTCGTTCGATAGTCATTTTGCACATGGACTGGACGCTTTTGATAAAACAAACATACTGACCACTGGACGTTTTAGTTGTTGCATATAAATATTCACATTTTTATTTTCAATGATTCAAATAATTAGTGAACAATGACCGATGAAACAACATCAACTTCATCAAGTCGCCGACACAAAGAATTAATGGCGCAGATAGTAGCGCTTAAAAAGTCGATGCCGAAAGGCGGTGATAAGCGCCGAAAAAAAGAAATTGCCGATGAAATTAATAACCTCCAAATTCAACTCGCTGCTCTCCAAGCAGACGATCGAACTTGTAGCAGTGATAATACAGATAAAATCAATACTTCGGCTCACATTGTTGACGTCAACGATATGGACAAAAATAATAATAGTGAACACAGTAACATGGAAGCACCCATAGTGATACAACAGCAAAAAATGAGCAAAGCCCAGCGAAGGCGTGAAAAAAAAGATGCTCAATCTAGGCAGCGAGATGCCGAAATTTCAGCCCAAGCACTTGTGAATGAAAGTGGTCCGCGTGAGGAGGAGCGCAAAGCCATCGACGAACGATTGAAATCGAGGAACTTGGAGGTGGTCGAAGTACCGCCAGACGGAGACTGTCTTTATGGCGCCGTTGCACATCAGCTAGGCGTTTTAAATTGTCCAAAGTTGACAGGTACGGAAGAGTTTTTCGCTTATGTCAAAGATTCATATTATAGAAGTTGATTATTTTGAAACGGAAATAGATATGTACCATAATGTTCCGAAATAGGCGCAAAATAAACGATGAAAATGTTATCGATTTCCATCGATACAAATTTCGATTGATTTGGATTAATTGAAATTTCGGTCAGTTTTGATTTTCTTTTGACGCAGTTAAATTTCAAATTTATAAATTTGGACTAAATTTGGAATGATTGCGCAAGTAAATTAAATTTAGACCGATTTTGGCGCAATTAAATGTGAAATTTTTATTTCGATTATGTGAAACGTCGATATGGACGTTGATTCTAGAGCAATTTAATTTCAGATTTGTAAAATTTCAATTTAGCCAAATTTTGGTCGCTTTGGATTTTCATGCAATTAAATTTCAAATTTAATTTTGATTAATCGAAATTTCGATTGATTCCTATTTTAAAATAAATAATAAATTTCTATCGGATGTCGATCGAATGCGATTGCACTAAATTTTAGCGGGGACTGTATATATATGCAGGACCTACGGCATATAGTGGTATTGCTGATTTAAAATCGCATGTAATATAGTCTTATTCTTTGTCTGTTGCGGAAACTGGTTCAAAGCGATTTACATTTGCTGTAACGAAAGCCCCGGACCTATATATATCAACGTGATAGGTGACAGGAACCTGAAGCTGGCCTGTCCACAGTGGGGGACCCCCCCCCACTTTCCAAATCCCCCATGTTTCCCGCATGTCCGTCCCCCCCATTCGGCCGAAACCCCCCATGTTCAACTAATTCCAAAAAATTTTAAGTCTGAAAATTTATGTTCTTTGTTTGCAAATTGTTTTTTAAACATTAATTACCACTATTTATAATGGTAAAATATTGTTTTTAGCTTGAAAGTACGTTCACAGTAGTAAAAATGCCTGAAAATAGGGAAATATTTTGTATTTTTAAGCAAAATTTATCAAACCCCCACTTTTAAATATCCCCCGTGAATGAACATGGGGCCCCCCGAAGTTTCCCCCCCCCACTTTTCGGAGGGCTGTGGACAGGCCAGTGAAGCACCACAGAATTTATCCGTACGTTTTGTTAAGAGCAAAACCGTGCCTCCCTGGTTAACTAAGGTATCATAATTGCATATTTTTCGTGTTTACAAGTGCTGTTAAAACATGTATATTGTTTTTTGGTATGCTTACTTAATTCCGGTGTTTTGTTAGGCCCAAAATTCTACGGAATTTAGAGGACCGGGACGACCCCCGCAGGGTTTTTTCAAAATGGACCCTGGGGTCAGCAAATTTCTGTTGGGTCCAAACTTACAATTTTAGGCTAGAGAATTTCACGAATTTTTACACAATAAAGAAAAGTAATTACGAAACGCAATTTTACTTTATTACATAATTACAAATACATAAATTATTCTCTGCCTGTGTAAAGCCAGGATAAATGATGAGAGTCATCCACGAAAGCAGCAGCAAGCAACTATATGCACATGTTAGCAGGAACGCCTTAAAGCTTGAACTTTGCAATAGAGTTTATCAGCTCTATGTCTCCGAAGCCGAAACTGCCCCGGGTCAAGCAAATTTTTTTGAGTCCACGTAAAAATATTTGGGTCCAGACCCACCTGTGGACCCAAAAAACATTGCCCCGAGGTATTGGATCGGCGGAAACATTTAGGAAAATTTTTAACACCGAAAAATACCCTACCTGGTGCAGTCGCATTAGATATTCCATATGTGCATTGTATATATTGCATGATACTTATTAGATACTTAATACTGCAGTAAACACGATATGATACATATAACAAACACAACGGACACCTGCAAGCTAATTTTCGCGATATAGAGCCCAGTCGAATCACAAAAACAGCTGAGTTGAAAAAATGATCTAGAAAACACATTGGCGAAATATCCATGGGCTAGCCATAATTTAGGGGGTCGTTGGATTCAATTTTCTCAGAAATTTTTATGAATAATCAAAATATAAACAGTATATACTAATATTATTATGTTTTAACGGTTTTTTCTAGGACGGCTATTTTTGATGTCAGCTTAAAATATTTGGGGGTGGGTGCTCTTCTAGAGACCGACATGATGGAATTGCCGAAATTCTGTGGGAGCTAGAAAATCTTTTGACACCACTCTCCTCGTCCGTGGAGGGGCCAATTAGTACTAGTTAAAAGCTTAAGCAAGTCTATAGCGACACCTTTGTTAAAAAATTTAAAAATTTTGTAGTTTGACCTAGGAATGCTTTGCTTTTCCTGTATTTCCCTCGATTTAATGTATGCTGCTTTATGTACAATGCAACTTAATATTAAGTATTCGCATGCTGGTTTGTTTGTTTTAGTTTTACAGTTGCGTGCTCTGGCCGCGTCTGTTTTACGTTCGAGTCGCGAAACATTCGCTCCGTTTCTAACCGATCCGATTACTGGTGATCTGCTTAGCGACGAAAAGTTCCAACAGTATTGCGAGTCTGTCGAGAGGCCGACGGTATGGGGTGGTCAGGTTGAGATTCAAGTACCTATTACCTTTGATTTATTAACTTTGTACTGTAGAAATCTTGCATCAACATATAGAATTTTTATGCCAAGCGCACATTTAATCCTGTGTCGAGTGGAATTATAATTGTAAGCCGTCACACAGCTTATTTAAAGCAGTGATCGTATATAAACATACAGTGATCGTGCACACGGTACAGTGACGGTGTGTACAGAGCGCTGGCCAGAAATGATTGTCAGATTTCGATCAATCGGATTTGCCACTGACTAGTGAAATTAGTTCGAAATTTCTAAAGAACTTAAATTAACAAAATTTTATTTTCGAACGAATTGCTCTTGAGCATATCGCGAATGATTCCCAAACAATTTTACACTGAGCCACAGCCATTTTTAAGCGATTACATCTTCATTGCTGTTCTAGTAGTTACTGTATAATTGAGTCATGGCTTCCAAGCTTAATGTACATACTTCTTCCATAATGCTGTATTTGGATTTTGCCGGTTACATCTTAACGTTTAGTTTCGTAAATATACAGGCTAACCAATTATTCCATAAATTTAGGCATAGGATTTTGCTAAAGATAACGTAATAGACATGCTATTTTTATGACGATCATTTTTTTATATTTTATAATTATAATTCTATTCTGCGTATAGTTTATTCTTTTTTGTTTTTTCTTTTCTGTTTGGTATAACTCATTATACTTTGGTAGGCACAGGAATACCTGAAACTAGTCGGTAGTAGAACTACATTTGTGAGCGGAGCTTGGGCTGTGGCATTACGAATGTACTCAATTTTATGTTCTTGTAACTACATTGCATAGGGCATAGGGCTTTATCATTGGTAAAAATATTATATTTGAATTCTAATGGTTTGATCGAAACGATTCTATTTCAATAAACACAAATATTGTAAAATTCTCTATTTTAGCTGCATAAGCTTAACTAATTAGCTAATTACTAATTAACCACTCAAAATTTTTTAATACCAAATATCACATGCACACTGTGACATGATAGGCTTTCAAACAAAAAAAGTTTTTTAAAATCCGTTCAGTGGTTCTTGAGATCCGTCGGACCGAACGAACGGACGGACATCGACCTTTTTACTCCCAGAAATCACATTAAAAACAAAGTTTTTACTAAGACAAAATGGCGCCTGACACAGACGGGCCGACCCCTAAAGAAAGTGGGCTGGTGTTCCTACAGGAACCAGGGAAGGGTAGGGCCAAAAGGACCGCTGTCGTGCTTTGCGCATTTGCGTTGATTATGAGTACCACATTCAAATAAAGAAGTCGCCGTGAACTGGCGGTAGTACCCACTAAATTTCTGAAGAACCAAAAAACTTATTTCGAGCTTAGATTACCTGTGCTTTACCAACAGCTTTATCTATTTTAGATTCTACACGAAGCAGCTAATGAATTAAATCACACTATAGAGTGAGCGTTATATTGCGTAGTTAACATCTCCACATACACGAAATTTTATTGAGCGAAGGGAGGCGAAGCGTTTTTATTTTCTGTGCAGTGAACTTGTTTTAACAACTATGTTTTGAAGGGCATAGCAGCTTTTGTATGTGACAGTTGAGACAATGTTAATTTTGGCGTTAAAACGAACCCAAGCTGGGGAGAGATCTGAACAAAGTTTTGGCGGTAATAAAGTGTGTCCTCAAAGAAATTTGGTTGCACGGTGGTACGGACCAAACGGTTAGCGTCATGCCTTTCGCATTTTCGTGTCTGGTTCTAACAGTGCATTAATTTTTTCAAGAAGCCATCATGAAATTTTGGTATTTTATAACAATGAGAAAAAATTCTCGTACTTTATTGTGAGGCCCGTTGACCCACAGTAACAAAAGTAATGATATTTTTTCTTAGCTTTTGCATATGTTTTAATGTTGTAGGCGTTGTCACATGCTCTAAGGCGACCTATCCAAGTGATTCAAGCTTCAGGCCCGTTATTAATTAGTGGCGAAGAATATGCTGGTGTACCGAGTTACGACCCAACGACGTCAAAGGCGCCACTTATAATTGTGTACTACCGTCATGCGTACCGCCTTGGCGAACATTATAATTCTACACAACCAGCAAGTAAAGTATTGGATCGCACGACGTTAACAACAGTATAGATTTATTATTTTGCTTTTAAGGTTAGTGGCTGGTAGTAAAAGCTTATGATTGATAATTACTATTAAAGTACGACAACGTCACCAGACACCGATATACGAGTGCATTATTTGTTATAAATTTTTATGTAACTCAAAAGTAGTTTCGTCACCATTCTGGTTATGTGATTTAAATATAGCCAAGCAGGCGTTTGGTTAGCTGATTTTCCCAAACTGCTTGAAGAGTACGTGGTATATTCATCTGGGGCTTCCCAGTTCAAACTGGCTGCACTACCACTGAAATCGAACTGGGAAATCTTACCTCAGCTGCGAGAATTAAAAATAAAATACTAATTATAAACGAACATACCAGTGCAAAATACTAGAACCTTGGCGGCATGCCAAGTGTATGAATGCAAAGCTATGAGAAATGTAACGTTAACATACATCGGAACAACTCATTAAAAATATATTCTTGTTACGAAACAAAGATGTAACTCACCAAAAAATTATTGATTAATCTGCTGTTCAATAATGCATAGATGCAGCAAAACTGATAGTCAAATATCTAATACGCACCCTACGAAGGTTACCTCTACTTCAGAACTGCATACGAATCGTGAACAACATATGTATGTAATCTATGTATTTAAGAATCTTAACAAAAGCACAGGAGCACAGAAATCATAAACAAAATTTGCTACAGACCACATGACACTCGTCCCTTTCGGACCACTCGCCTTGTCTCACCCCTTGATATAACTACTGCTACACGAAGAGATACATCTAAATACAGTGAAAATTTTAAATCAGCACCCACGAAAGCCCATATGCACTTATTTTGAGCAACAAATATATTAATATACCGTTAGAAGTTTTAATGTCACAGATGACTATATATGGCGTCGGGCCCAACTTTGGCCTGAAATACCAATTAACCCGGGGTTCTACATCAAATCTGTTGACACATCCAGGTAGCTCACATCACGTCCACACACCAAATTTCGTTCGAATCACTTGAGTGGTTACATAGCTACACCTCGACAAAGTATGAACAAAATTTGGAAATTTGGCCATTTTCTAAAGTCCCCCATGCTCCATAGGTGCCCCCGACCAAAACAATTTATATAGCCATAAATAAAGCTTCCTAGGACATATATTTCGATATCAAAATGATTTAAATCGGCTCAATGGTTGCCGAGTTATGAGCAAAAATGACCTAAAAATTGGCCCATTTTAGCCATGTACCCCTTGGTACCCCCTTTGACCCTCTCCGGCGGGACCTGGCTGTGTCGAATCGGAATAAAAGGTATAAAAGGCACATCTAGAGTATTGTAGCTTTCACATGAGGCCTCACACGTCCATATCGGTTTACGTTGAGATAATAAAGTCCTGCTCACAGAGAAGAAAATAAACGGACGCCCATCTTTTTCACCATTACTCTGGTCTAGTGACAATTCTTCGATTCCGAAGCTTGCGCTTCTACATCTCCGAATTCAATTATTGGAGGCCACAGTTGTGACACAGAAATTGGTCTGCTTCAACACGTTTTCGCTTTGTTTTCTGTTTCCGTTTTCTATATGTCGTACAAACAATACGCTGGTATGATCATCTCTCCGTAAAAGCACCTGGACGGGTGCCGAACTGGGGCCTAAAATACCTGTACTGAGCTGATGATTGCTCACCATGGGAAAGGTGCGCTTACATACTTCACCAAACTAGCATTCTTTCAGGACTCCTCGACGCTGTAACGGCCTCTAAAATAATTTTATTTTCTATTTCTGAAGCATAAGGGAGAGCGTAAAATGTGAATCCTGTTCCACAAACACAGTTTCCACGGCTTACGTATGTAAACAGAAAATACGGTTTTAAGTATTTTCAATGTAAATTTTGTAAATGTTAATCTTGCTCGGAGAGAAGCACGTTTTTAAAAATATATTCGGTAACAATTTACAGTTCTCGTCACAGTTGACTGTGTGCTGAGGGTGGGAGCTCCGACCATCAAGTTACAAAAGTTCAAAGTAAATTTTCCTGCAGCCAAGTTGCGAGCGAACAACGTACGAGGAGCGGTCATTTGTGGCAAGCGTTGTTCATATCATAAATGATTGATAACTAATCCACTTCATAAACATAAGTGAAGTTTCCTTTTAAACCATATGAATGATAAATTTATATTAATTTTGGATAAACAAAATATGCCAGTCTAAGGGCATTGAAATTGAACAAAATCTATATTATATATTCACTTTAAGTATTTTTTGATGAACCGCATGTAGTTTTTAATGATCTTAACTAAAGGCGATTGTCTGCATTACGAATTGAGCAAAATTAGCGAAAAAGTTTATAGTATCCGAAAAAAATGGCAACATTTCTCACAATATTGTTGACTGAATACTGTTGACTGGAACATTTATTAGTAATCGCTGTTCCGGAAGCGAAACAAACCGAAATATTTTTATAAAGCGACATCCGGTCGCAACGGGCGTTTTTGCGAAGAAGCCACGATAGTTTTAGACTTTTCCGTCAGCGGAATATATTGACATGATTATTCTGCATCGCTGTAACATGAATTTATCAATTGCTCGTTGTACCATTATCCTCGTATATATATATTATGTTTGAATTGATAATTTGATCATGTATGTCAGGTTTGTTGCAGTATATCCATTCGTTGTGCCTTATTTATACTGATTCCGTTCTGTTGATTAAAGCCGTAAAAGCGCCTACCCGTATGTAATTTCATGCCATTTCATGATTATCGTCGTATTTTGTTGTACCCTTGGTAATTGTAATTGTTGAGGTGTATATGTCCGTGAGTAACTCATTTTTGATTTGGTCGAATTTTTAGAGGAAAGTTAACGATTTTACGCGTACGAATGTAGTGTTTATAGGCAGGAACGTTAGGGGTTGGCGAGCTCTTGCCATACCCGCCCCGCGAATAAGTAGGACGGTACGACTCTCTGAATGCCCCGATCTGTAGAGGAAAAGCCCTACCCCGTGTGGTAGGACACCGACATTCACCCCGAATTCTGATAGAACAGACTGGCCGTGACGGACACCCGTCACGACCGTCCTCACAAGTGAGGACGACAGAAAATGTTGGCTGTCCGCCCTACAGCGAACAGCAAATGAGCAAATTTCCTGAAAAATATTAGTAAGAAAAGTAAAGTATCAGTTTACAGCGTACAAAAGTCAGAAGTACAATGGTAAACTGCAGCAATGGAAACTTTATCGGCTACTAGCGTTCATTTTCGCTGGCTAAGTTAGCTGATAAAACCAAGAAAAACTTCGGACTTAAAAGTAGCGGATCTGGGCCATAGCTCCGAAACCGTTGAGAAATCGCGAATTAAGGACTCAACATTTTTAGTATAACAAAGAATTTATACAAAATGCAATAACTTAACGAATAATCATAAAAATATATAAATGTACCTTATGTACCTTCGTCCCCCAAGAAGGCCCCGTCATATATCAGGTAAGCAGGATTCGTTTGCCAAGTGAAATATCAGTGACCGGAGACGACACCTTCGGTGGAGGAGCTTCAGCCTCGAGTTACGTTAGCATTGAAAACAAATATAACGCATGTATTAAGCCGGCAAAATATTTGACGCGTGATGCTGCTGGTTGAACGACGATAAGGATGGTGCCCAAACGACCTCCGCATGGAATTCCAAACCCGCACTACTTGACGTGTAAAGAAGTTTTTCAGTATTTAGTCGAGGTATATCTGGGGAGAAATCGGAAATGTTAATATCAGCTTCACCGTTGGCCTGTATACAAGGATGAGATTACTGCGAAGATGTCGTGTTGCTAGAGTCTGTAGACCTAAATACTGAAGACGATTTGGATAATCAAGATGACGGATTGATGGCAACAACTTGGTCGCATGCTTTTGCGCCCGTTCAATTACATTGATATAACGCTGATGATATGGACACCAAACCGGTACAGCATACTCAACATGTGGTCTGATCAACAATCGATACAACTCAAGCCAAATCTGCTTTGTCCAATGTTGTATTGTTCGGCGGATTACAAAAATCACTCTGTGGGCAGTTGCTGAGACATTTGCACACTTAAATAGCACCGTTAGATTCCCTGCAACCTAGGATTAATTTAAGCCCGGAACGGCCCCGCTGTGCCCACTTTTAGGTGCCCTTTCCCATATAAATCATGCCCCGATAGGCGTGTAACCCCTCATTGGATTCCCCTCATTAAATCCCACATGAATATATACCCAACACCCACGAATCTGTAACCCGAACCCGGGAGAATCGACTAAAACACCATAATAATTTAAAAAATATACGAAGGGCTCGCCCGAGAGCCCACCGTTCTTGCCCCCACCGAAAACGTAAATTTGGCATAGTTTAAAATTCCCCCCAGGAATTTTGTCGAAATTTGGCCGTTTCGTCGTAGGAATGTCTGTCACCAAATACAGCCTTAAAGCTCGACAATATCATGTCGGAATTACAAACCCGACGACCCGACAGAGGTCCGCCCCTACCTAGAATTGCAATCGTTTATAACTCAAAATTGCTTTCAAGAATTTTGTTTAATTTTATCATACAAATAGAGGTCCCTAGCGTTGATATTTCTCGTTGCAAATAGCAACGTTTTTGTGTACAAAATTTGGCGATGTCGCTAGATGCGATATCGGGTCTACCTTTTGTGAGGATCGTTGACCCGATCCTAATAAATCGATAGGTTAGGTCGAATTCAGCACATGTGCAAAATTTCGCAGACTAATTAGCGATAAATTCAAAATTATAGATTTTCCGAAGCCCCTGATGAGTTAGACTAAGAATCTCGGTCGAAATCGAGATAGCCGAGCAAATTAGGGATACGAAGCGAGCGGAATTTAGTAGGTAAATTCGTTACGGTTGTACCGGCAACCGGATCTACCGTTTACGGACCTGTTTCGTCAAGTAGGAATCATTAGAAACATTGAGTAGATTTTAATAACAAATGGAACTCTTTTTAACAGCCGTTTTTAGTTAAAATGGCATAAGCTGTAATAGGTTTAGGATAGTGCCGATGACCTACAAGGCATCGCCGCTTACAGGTTTATTCCCAAATAACTTTTCATTTAGCTGCATGCGATTTTAACCCCTGCCCCTAGGCCCTAAAGTTAGCATAAAATTTTGACCCGCATAAAATACATATATAGCCTTTCCGCACTGAACCGTCAATTATTATACTGTTTTGTCAAAGTTGAAGGATACAATTAGTACATAGTACATTTGTGTAAACCCTTAGACTCGCATCCAATTTTGGAGCGTTACCTTTGGTTGAATTACCAAAGAGCCAGTTACGTTTGTACGATCGTAGCAGTATTGAAAATTGAAGGCTGAGACAACTCCTTCAACCCCTTCCGTAAGAGTAGGAAGAGACGATTTGAACTCTTTTAATAGATAAATTTACGAAACGACCAAACTAAATAGCAGCCAGCCATCTCGTATTAGGACGTAAGAAAACCCGAATTAGTACTTCAGAGTTCGGTAATTTGCGATTGTTTTCTTTATCACTTGTGATTTAGCCGTATTTTTTGGTGAGAATTTAGGGTATTGTTCCGCCTAACTGAGCGCGAGCGAAGACTCTTCGCAAACCCCGATTTAGGCTCAAAATTGATAATTTAGTACTTTTCCCGGGATCCGGCTCGATCCAGCGCCTTCTTAAAATGCACAATTTTGGCCGTCAAAGTAAAATATCAAAATTCCTAGTGTTGGTAAAGTAGAATTAATGTACACAACACAGTATAAATTTTAGACATAAATTTTGTGTTAAGAAAACCTGAAAAGTTGGAAACTTCGGTCCCAATCTCTTCCTACCCGGACTTCTAAACTGTTATGGAGAAATCTCACCCCGCCCATTATGAATTCTGGTTCGTTATTACGGACACGAGAAAGCCCACTTTTCGCAGTTATTTAGGTTACAATCGATCAAAGGCCGGATTTCGTGTTCTTATTTTTGCTGTATTTGAAGGATATTTTCATAAGAACTTGGAATCACGATTCGCTTGTTATGCCCTGTATTTGACAAATTTACTATACCCGTGGTTGTAATTCATGCATACGTATGCGCGTAGGAAAGAAAGTGACACGCCGTTTCCCTGAACTTCGAGTCGCACCCAATGTGTAAAACTCAAAGACTTGCACTTGTATAAATCTGTCTTGTATCCATATCGATTGTTTAACTGCATCCTTGTTGATTTGTTATAACTTGCCGTATTTTAACCCATTTACCGTTTTTGCCATATTTATCTATCGTGTACCATAGCCGTTTTGATTAGGATGAGCAAAATCAAAAGCCCATGATCGCTGTTGTGTACGCTTTGACCCGTACAGTTGAATTTGCCGCTTGTATTTTGCCGCCTTTAGCTTTACCTCAACCTATTTTTTTAACCGGAGTTCCCGAGCAGTTGTAGTTGCTCGAATGGCGCCTCCATAACTCACTAACTAGTACATCATGCTGCATAGCTATTTCTCTTCCCGTTGCAGAGTAAGGTAAGCGCCGCTGTAATTCTCGTCGTAACCTGAATTAGCTGTGAGTGTCCAATGCAAAAGTTGACGAATCCGACACGCCCATTTGTTGCTCCTCCAATTTTTCAAAAATAGCGTACTATTCCATTGGCATCGACTCTGTTGTATTTATGCCCGTACACTATGCTAATGTCCGTATATGATTTTGGCTTATCAATAAATACTCAATCAAACCCAATCGTGTTCCTGTGTTTTATTGGCCAATGGTAGCGATATGTGTACTGAAAGAGGTTTGAAATCCGTCACCCCTATCGACGACCCACGTGCAGGTTTGAGACATGCATCGATGAAGCAAACCTTAGCGTGACTCGCCGATTCCCATTCGTATTATTAATAATTGCATCATTGTGTGAGTACGACTGGTGGGACCAATAAGGAAAATTTGCCTAAGACCAAAACTTTATCTGAACTCCCAAAACTAGGAAATTACACGCGATCCGACGTTAAACGTCTAGGGATTTGTTAAACCCTAGTGGGGGCCACTGGCTAAATAAATAAATTAATTAATCGCTCAGGAAAGTAGCAAAATTAATCAATCCAAATCTTTAATACACTTCCAGGTGGAACGACGATAGGGAACAGTGGTATGGTCTCTTTGGCCTGAGAGCAGGTGACGGAGCCAACCTCCATAGGGGCCTCAAAGGTAGTACCGCTTAGGCTACGTGCGCAACCCGTCCGGCAGGATCAGAACACATCCTGTGAAGCGCTCCTACGGCTTGCTAAGCTCCGTAGTCTCCTGGGACCGACACGAATCCGAAATTTGAACCCATTAGGTCCGCCCTCGAGGTTACGATAGCGGGGGTCGTATACGTATTACGTTGTAGAAGTGCGTAATGCAGCAGCGTCTCGTCGATATTACAAAAATAAATATTATGTATTTGATACTAATTTAGCAAAACAGTCGCACAGCGCAATACATACAGTGGAGTGTGTTTATAAGAAATGTGCTTATACTGAAAAATGGTTGAAGTGTTAGTTTGGTGCCGGCTATGTGGTCTATCTTTATTATAAAGGTGGACGTGGACTTAGTAAAAACGTCTATATAAGTTATTATATATTTGACTTGTTCTTAGCGATTTCACTGTAAGCGCACTCCACTGCATTAATTTTTACTATATAACACATTGTATAAATATGGTTTGTGATGTAAATCATGTTTATATTTCTGTTTGAGCCTTCAGCTTCCTTTATATTACTTTCGCATTACAGAGCTCGATTTAAAATCCGATGTTTCACCCGGTGTTTCTTCACTGCGAACAGCGACAATGCCGAGATTGAATCGAATAATTATTGCAGTCACTACGTTCGTTATTACCTTTAGTGTGTGATCAAGGGGATCAGCTCGATGACTTATTTGTTCGGGCTTAACTTCCTTGCATGGATATAATTGCTGAGAAAACTATTTTATTTATTGTTACTTGTCAATGTTCATACAGAGTTCAAGTATTCATTGCGGTTTCATCCTTCACCTAGTAAATATGTTAATATATTGAGATACTTTTGATCTTTATTGTTGAATTAATAACACTATATATTGATATGTTTTCGGAGATATCTAGTGGTATATGTTATGAATTTCGAATACTTAGGTATGTTAATTTTAGTATAATATAATAGGGCACTCTGGATCTCTGAACAACTGCTGAATGAAAAGTAGTTATATTTTATTACAACATTCAATCGATACAATTTTTTTCTCGTACATATCCCTACTTGCCCGAATACCCTATGTTTAAATAAATGATTTATTAATATCCCTAAATTCATGTTTTCAGTATGAAATATTTTTTAAATATTAATTACTGCTGTTTCTAAATGTTAAAACGCTGTCTTAAAGACTAAAACATTTTTATGTTCTATAGATTGAAAATATTTGTACAATTAAAAGTGTGTGAATCTAAAATAAATGGTAAGTCAATCTAAAATTTATGAAATTGCCAAAAGAGTCAAGGGTCAGAGGATCATAAATATGAAAATTTTCTGTGCGATTATTTTTCGCTAAAACGGATTGTCGAATAGGTCTAAAAGAAGAGACCTAAACCTATAACGTATCACAACAAATATTTGAATAAATTCTCAACAGTAATACAATGTCGTGTTTCGAGCTGGCTGGTACTAATTGGTTTAAGCACGCTTGCGCTACACTGTTTTGTGACCTACGAGACCAAATTACCGAAAAATGGCAAGCGTTTTCAATTATCATAGTATATATTACATATGTCTCAGGCCATTATTAGCATTTTCGAGCAATCTTTATAGTACTTATTTTTACTGTACCAAACAAAAATTACCAAAAACAAGTATATTACTTGTCTGTGACTGTTATTTACATTTTTCAGCAATATTTGTGCTTATTTCTACTGTACTTTAATCCAATATTCCAAATGTTTTAAACATACCCATCTAAAATAAAGATTTATTGTATATTAAAAATGTACAGAAAATTCAACTACAAATATTATGTTGATTGCAGCTACGTTTGCGTACTATTAGTAAACGTGGCTGCGTTGCCTGCCAAACGGGTCGGATATTACCATTTTTGGGCAAGTATAATCGGAATGCCAGTTCCGGGTTGTACAAAATTCAAGTTCCTGTTCCGGCTAATTTTTTCCGGAAACGAAGTTCCGCGGTTTTTATGCCTTGAGTATCTGTATGACGAAATTTGTAACAAAAATGTTCCATTTCCAGTGAAAATTAGCCAACAAATCAAACCATAACTGAAACACTGTTTTCGTGCCATTTGTATAACATGAAAACGAAATAATTATTCTGTCTTTATGATCGCTCAAGTACCTTTGCTTGGCTCGTTTAATTTTCCAACACACATTTCTTGATCTATACTAAACAGTTTATAAGGAACAGAGAAATAATCTCTAGTCAATTAAACGCTAACATACGTATGATATTTTTTATTTGTTAACTGTGCCTTTTCTGAGCTACAGTAAAAGCTTTCCTGCTTTTAGTATTTTGCTACAAACAACTGCTGTCAAATTTGTCTTTACACCAGTAATTCTAATATATTCGTGAGAAAAACAGTTTCGAGTATCTCACGTAGCTGAGAATTGTCTAACAACAGTAATTCATCTGGTGACGGAAAGAAACGGGGGAGCGTGTCTAGTCTGCGTTCGTTGTCCATCTTGAGGTTCGAAATTGTGCTTCCTATGTAAATCCTATTTTAAGCCACATAAGTAATAAGTCGCCCCAGTGCATTAAGAGAATCAGGACAGGGTGATGTTCCATGCATATCAGAGAACGACCGAATATTTGGTTATTATCAGCTGTTCGGACGAACGCCAAATAGTGAAATCTTGCCATATATACATAATATACTGGCGTTTGTTAATATTACCTCACCCTGCATTTTTACATAGGATACCTCTATAGATGTTGATTACACGTTTCTGTTTTCCTTTTTTGCTCGAAAATATTTTTATACATTATGTTCCTAACTTCTCCGACCTTGTGGGATGGCATTTTCCCCCTGTCAAAAACCATTGTCTCCGGTACGTACCATTGGCAAAACTTTACTTTCCTGGCAAAAGCACTTCTAGTTGAAATAAACTAAAAATTATCTAGATGAAGGTGCAACATGAAATACCTTATTTGTAGCTATTCGTCGTTCGGCTGAATACGAAAAAACGACTAACACTCGGTCTTACTCTAGTATTAGTGGCTTCTCACAATTGAAATTGTGCGGACTACTTGCTTATTTAAGGCAAGGATAGTTAAAAAAGCAGCAAAATGTCTCTTCATCAGTTAATGCAGCGTTTAATGTTATAAAGGACCCCCATGTTAAAGTTTTGTCCACCCTGAGTGTCTCTTCCACCATCATATATGCTGTTTTGGACACCATAATGTTTCTGATGGTATTTTGAGACAGTATACATAGGTAGTGTAATGTCGATAATATTATAGCGTAGACTACAACATAAAATTTATATGGTGTTAGCTACACCATGCTGTTATTTACACGCAATAATGGGTTTGTGTATGGTGTCCTTGACACCGTCAGCAAAAAACAATAAGTAGATTAAGACATTATAGCTACGGTGGTGGTGTCTCATACACCATCTATTGCCCTATATAGTGTATGTATACACCGTATACCACTGTATGGTATGGTTTAGACCATTGGGGGACAAAACTTTCACATGGGGGGTCCTTTATAACGTAAACGCCGCATAATTCCAAGATACCCTTGTCATTATTACCAGCATTTTGTAGCGGGTTTGTTTACAGGCTGACAGAGGCTAGTGCAACAAATAATACAGCAACATTTGAAAAGATTACCAATTCATAAATCACACTTTTCAAGAAAATTATAATTTTAAGGAAATTTTTTACGGAGTACATGTCGAATTTGCTGCATCCAACGTAAGTGAAATTGTATTCGTCGCGTCCATCTGGCTCTCAACGTTCCAATTGAAAAATGTCAAAATTTAGCTTATGTCTTGCCATGCAGTACCTTACAGGAGTAACCCAACTTAGTTTCAGAACACTGAAACATTGATTTTTATTTTGCACATATATAGCTCAGAAAACATACAGTTTTCTAATTACATACATATCGCCTTCTTAAAATACTGAAATTTCTTTAAAATGAAACAAACGTGTTTAAACCGATATGCTCATCATTCACCCGCAACATACAAAGGTTCATTTATATTTTCTCTTACTGTATTTTATTAATGAGGTCATGTTCGGGTTCCGGCAAAAATTCACACTTCCGGTAACTTGTGTTGGAGTAAAATTTTATGCAAATTCTGTGAAAGAGTCGATAAAACTATGTAGCCTGTACAGCGGTTTGAGAACAGCAACTGCTCGGGGACCTGTCATCTAAACTACTATAAATGCAAAATCACGGAAGCCTTGAATTTTCATAGTAAGTGTCCTTGGCGTAATCAGTAAAATGCATTCATTCTGATGTGTAGTATTCGTAATATTTGTAGTGAAATCACTATATGTTGAACCAACTGACACATTTTATATTTAAATAAGTTTTGGTTGTAATGGCGAAATTAAACAGCGTATCGAGCAAATGTATAACTGGTTTTGGCGTTTAAATAAAAATTTGTCTACGTTTCTTTGTATCCTGAGCGCAAGGCATTGTGTTATATGTTTAAGGTGGAATAATTATGCGTAATAACACAAAGCGAGTACCTATTTAAAACTGTGCTTATTTGTATCTCAGCTACTGGCTTTCAAATCATTATGGGGTACAAAATCATGAGTAAGTATTAGAATAGTAGGTATCACCAACTGCGTAGGTTGTGTACCTTGTATTATTTATTGCCTGCTACCATATTTGTATGTCAGCCTAAAAAATTTTAATTACGAAAAATTCGGTGACAAAATTTAACAACAGTTGGTCGAATATGTATCGTTGAAGACTCAATATCTTTATCGTGTTTGGCCTAGATATTCCTTTTTGAGGTGAATACCCTAGTGTAGAATGTCTGTTTTTATAACCGTTTGATGCTTTAACGATTCCTGTTCTCCAATGTTCGACATTTACTAGAAAACTTGGAATGGCACTGGTTAAAGGAGGTATAATTAAATGAATTTTTACCTCTAAACCGTGTCTTGATGAAAATAAGTGAATATAATGTACCTACGGATAGTGTTGTGGTGAAGTTATGTAGCCTTAAAAAGGTAAAACTGGATAGTGTCACACTTCCTAGAGAACAGAATTCTCAAACAAAGGACAACGCAGAACATCGACTCCCGGTTTTGCACGCTCTGTAAGTAATGATTATTATAATCAAGACATAGATGTATTTAACAAAGAATTTTAGAAGTTTCAAAAAAATTCCTATTTCATAATGTGTATTTTAAAGCCAAAAATTAATTATTTTATCAACTATAAAGTGTTTTTTATCATCATATATTTGCTTCGTGAAGTAACGATTGGACATCGTAAATAATGTTTGTTTCCATCTAACGCTCACTGAATGCTAAGTGCTTATGACTATTATCAAGATATTTAAAAGTTCTTACAGCCTGCACTTCAATGACGCCCATTTGAGTATTTTAACCATACCATATGTCCGCATAAATGCTTGAAATCGGCGAGATCAAAGGTATTTCTCGATGTTATCTGCAAAATAATCTAATGAAATATATTTAATGCATTTTAAGCTATTTATATTAAATTAAATTTATTAAGTGGCGAAGTTTGATTTGCTTTTTAAATCTATTTATCCCGAAGGATGTTTCGGGTTTTATTTCAATTACAAATTTTGGGTCTTTTCTTTTAGCCCCCCCCAGCCCGAATTTGGTCAATTTTAAAGACACAGAGCTGATTTTGGTATCAATCGATTCAGCTTGATGGGGCGATTCAGAAAATACTCATTTTACCCACATCCCTGAAAAAAAATTTTTTTCCGATTTTTTGAGGTCCAAGTGGTCCCCCCTCGGGAACCCAAAAATTTTTTCTTCGGAATATGGTCATGTTGGGTACCGTTCGACTCCGTTGGATGATAGCTCTTATCAAACGGAGTCGTACGGTACCCAACGTGACCATATTCCGAAGAAAAAAATTTTTGGGTTCCCATTTGGACCTCAAAAAATCGGAAAAAAACTTTTTTCAGGGATGTGGATAAAATCAGTATTTTCTGAATCGCCTCATCAAGCTGAATTGATTGATACCAAAGTCAGCTCTGTATCTTCAAAATTGACTAAATTCGGGCTGAGGGGCTAAAAGAAAAGACCCAAAAATAATTTTCGGGATGAAAGACCTATTTTTTGTTACAGTGTATAATCTGTTAGGACTGTCAGATTTGTCATTTATGTTCACAGGACATAACCGTTAGATGTTGAAACGTGACATAATCAATGCTACTTAACTGATCGTTGCCGTTCGTACAAATGTATAAAAGGGATGTATAAAAACATAGAGATTAATGTTACCAACCCAGCCGTTTCAGTGAAGCGTCTAGCAGTCTAAACATAACCATATATGTAATTCTCTTGAAGCCACGAAAAATATCTCTATATGTTCGAGCGTATTTATATAAACAAACCTCACGTGCACTGGATGGTTAAGCGTAAATTGACTTATATTTACAAAAAAACGTTATAATTAATAACTACTTTATAAATAGCAAAACTATCAAAACCACTGAATTTTCTGTACAGGATGTAAGGCATAGTGTGAATACAAAAGTTGCATCATAGTTTTCAACAATATTTTCCATAGTTCACGGCAATTTAAATTGTCAAAACTTAGTGGTCGGTTGGGCTTTGCGGAATTTAGGAATGACCTCGTCTGAATCTGTTTTTTTTTCATGGGCAAGTGAAACACATTCATAACCCACGATGAACTATACTGCCTAGCTCAACAACAAGTTTTGTGCAACGATTAGCAAACAACGAACTTAGAAAATCCGTGTAGCACTGGGGTGAGTTACACAAATGGCGCTATATAGTGATTGGGCTTTACGGAATGGAAGTCGCTGCCAAAGTTCCACACCCGGACAATTTAATTACGTGTACAACACAATATAACACAATGAACCTTTATTTTGTTTATAGCTTATATGTGTACACTAAGTTGTTCTCTTTTGTAACGTTGGAAGTCGCTGCTAAAGTTTCACACCCGGACAATTCAGTTACGTTTACAATATAACACAATGAACCTTTATTTTGTTTATAGCTTATATGTGTACACTAAGTTGTTCTCTTTTGTAACGTTATAAGCTGAACACCGTCAGGGTTACATGGGCCGCTTAAAAGAACGAACAAACTCAACCGGACTCCACACAAATCGCTCCGCTCGTGCTGTGACTATCTTGGGCACTTGTGAGAATTACGATGGGTTTACCTAGTTTGGCTTTATTTATTTTAGCCATGGCAATATGTTTTTAGCCGCATTTGCATCACAAAACAATATACAGCACGAATCATGTAAAAAATGATTTGGCAACCTTATCTGTATAATATTCAAGAATTGTTTTGCCATGTCATATTGCATAATACTAGTATAGTGAGCTCTCCTATCTAACAACATTCATTTTCAAAGCGGTCTATTACATAACACACTAGCTTTTTCGCCGATATTGCTGCAGGAACTAATTAAATTGGTTATATTTGACATACATAATTTTTTGGATTATTTCATGCCTTTAGTCAACATTATTAAGATTCACCAAGCATATGACAACACCTTAAAATTACACCGTAATAGCCAATTTCAGCCTTTTTAAGGAACATACCTGTCATATTTCTTGGCTTTGTAGCATTTCCGAGACCAAAAATGTTCAAACAAAATTCTCAGTTAACGGAAAGCGAAGAAAATATAGACAAGGTAATACCTGCCGATTTAGACGAAATAAAATATCATATTTATAAATTTTGTTCTAGCAGAAACTCCAAATTAACGTCTTATTTTATCGTTGAGAACACTTACCTAAAAAGGAAGACTACGTTTAAATGAATGCACTGTACGCAGGCAGGGTAAATTATCTTAAAAATGAAAATGGTACTTGAGAGAATAATGTCCTATGGATAGATGCGAATTAAGATAATGAATGTTATTTTTGAGCCATGTTCTGAGGTTGTAAATATTAGCATTGTTCTTTGGCCTATTGACTATATATACTATTTGGCTTCAATTTCGAATGTGTTATGGAACATACAATTTTGTTGGATTTCACATTGAAATTTGTTTTTGTTTAAATATTTCAAATTTCAGATTGCTTTAACCCTTACATACTCAGCGCACATTGTGAAACTATAGTGTTAATTGAGTTTGTCGTATGGCATATATATGTTTGCACATGCGTTGCTATTCGCTTGGTGTGTTGTGTTCCGTAGGGAATCGAGCAACAGCTACAAAATATCTCAGTGGTTTGTGTACCCAAATTCCAGTCATACGACTCGAGTTCTACCACTGAAGCCGGCTTGATTTGGGAGATTTCTTAAACATTGTATGATACAAATTAATTCGGGCGTCAATTGGTTGAATTGTCGTTTAAGGATGCTTTATTTTAGTATGCCTGATTTATTTATACTTATATTAGTTATTGGCTTAACTATATATATGAATATTACTCAGTTTTATTGTGAATATTTCTCTACAGATACACTCGCTAAGTTTATATATAAGTTATATTTGTGTATATGTGATTTGAAGTATGCGTATTATTAGCTTCCTTTGACGAAAATGCCGCATCCTTCTTCTCTTGTCTTTATAGCATATTATAAAGATTATGATTGCATTTTTGGAATTCTAGTGTTTTTGACAACTACTGTTTGCAGTTGAATTATTAATATTTTTTTAGGTTTTGCAAGTGTTACCAGGAAGTATGTCAATCAATACTCTTCGGGTATCTCGTTCGGAAATGTTTTCGTTTTAAATCTAAAAGTTTTTAAGCTGTGTATAGTACAGTATACGAACGCGTACTAAGTGGGCTCCTATTGGTTTGATTTTTTAAACGTGCATACAAATTGATCAAGAAATATAGTTTTATCACGCATATCGAACGTTCCCGTCTGCATCACGTAAGAACTTTAGGTTCGATGTATATATGATGCCATATCTAGCGCTCTATTGAGCCGTTTAGGTTTAATTTGACACCTGATTGAGTCAGCGTGAACGTAAGGGCAATAAATTAATTAAGCTAATATTATCCAATTTCTTTATAATTGAGACATCACCTGTATGATGATTGGTTGTGTAATCATGCTTGTTAGTAGAATATATTTTAGAATACAAACAAGCCTTATTTTAATTTCTAGGTTTAGTTTTTCCGTTTTTAAACAGTAGGGACGCAATGCTAGTAATGTTCCAGATATATATGAAATACACACATGATATTCCGCTCTTTTGGTTAAGAGTGAAGACACTTTCATCATAAAGCCCACACCTCCAGTGTTCAGCTCCCATAGCTCTGGCAATTTCCTGAGTGCAGATAAAGGTCCAGAAACCGTCGCGGCAGACGTATAAAGGCCTTATCTTGAGCTAGCGACTGCATCTGGTTCAAAAATATCAACCCGACTTGACCCGACGAAATCACAACCCGATCCGATCCGAGCCAACACGGAAGGATAATAACCCGGTTATCAAATAACTGGTATTACTACCCGCAACTAAACCGTGTGTAGGTTTTCAGCAGGTGTTTATCCAACGCCGCCCCGGCTGCACGTCGGGAACGTATTACCCAAATCGCAACCACATTGCTTCCAGGTGCTGTTGCTTTGAATATGCTCTTTCAGCGTAAGTCGCACAGTTTATTATTCATTCCGGGTAACCTAAACGTATTATTAGTTAGCCGTATCCGAGCTTGGGCTGTCCTGAAACCAGACAAATATCAGCACTACTCGGCCAGAGCTAGCCATAGTTATCAGTGACTGTGGCTGATATAGCTCGTCGGAAAGGGAGGCGAACCTTCAAAATAGATAACATGTTAGCCACATATAGGCAAATTTCACTCCAATTGAGGCCCGAGGTGGTAATTTGTTGTCTTGATTTAACACTCAATCACTGTGCTTATATATTGGAAATATGTGCATTGATAAAGATCGAAAATGAAATTTTACCATTCGGTATTTTACCGTTCTTTTAGGAATGAGATACGCAGACAATCCAGTTCGTGGGCACCGAAAAATTTGCTAATCCTAAGCGAAAAAAAGAGCGGGGTGGGGGGGGGGGCGCCTGGCCATCTCCTCAAATCTGTTTTCGAGCCGTGATTATTGGACAATTTTTGGATCTGTCCGTTTATAAATGTTCTGTTTCGTACAATATCATAGTATCTTTCATATAGCATTTATATATGGTCCTTTAAAATCTTCATTATTGTTGTGTAATGACCAACTTCATAGATCACTACTTCCCAGGGGTGTGCTTAGTCTGCAATGGGAATTTTTAGTTTTTGGCTTAACGTGCATGTATAATTCTATTTCATTTTTATCTTTGTCCTGGGTACGGTGAGCTCAGGTTTGCAGCAGTTGTTTACCTATGTCCGAATAAACTTAACCTGCGCCCATCGACTATCCTATATAAAGGGGAACAGAACAATATCCTGACATGCCCGTACCTATTCTATTTCTCAAATAATATATTTCTGAAATCTGACTCGACACTATAAATAAATCACTATTCATTCAAAACTGTGTTCGCAAAATTTCCTTAATTTAATGCGTTCCGTCGTTCGTACAGTAAATCTTATGTCGCCAGGGACGAAATAATAAAAGTAAACAGTCAGCGAGGGCTATTTCTGAAACTGACCAAGTTGTATTTCTTTAATAGTTGTACCTTCGAAGAGAGTAAAGCGCCGGTTTTTTTAAAAATGACAGGAAAATTCTTTAAAAAATGCACTACTATCGGTACCAAACATATGATAGGGACACTGCTGTGTCCCTATAATAATTTGTTAATCCATTAATGTTACTGATATCTAGGGAAAAGCGAAATTGTTAGTTAATATCAGCAATCAAATTCAAGTAGTCACCCAAAATGGAAATTTTATAAATTCTGCTAAAAATTACATATTCTACTTAAATATTTCCACGTTTTATATATTTACGTTGTTTTGTGTATATACATCTTAAAAGATGTTCTACAAATAATCTCATCTCTAAAATAGGACCTGCATAGTGCCTTCAAAGTATTTATTTAACTACAAAATATATTAAATGTTTTCTCTGCCACCGTTTTTATCAACAATAACTCGTTTAAGACGTATCAACGTTTGCAGTCGTTTTAAAAATTCTCTTTTTGTCAACGCTTTTACAATTCGCCGAATATTGAAACTTTGTTTGAGCCGATAAAATTATATTTTACAATTCTACGCGATAGTTCATCTATATATACGCGCGTCTTTTAATCTTCAACAAATATATATTTCAGTGTTGATTTATTTATGTACTTAATGTGTAATAGCTTTACGTGTGGGGGGTGTAGTGGAATGAGCTACTTAGGGTCAAACGCCTAAGCCGCAATTTTTCCTAGGGAGGCTTCCCTCCCCCCAAGGACCGCGGAATAATTTAGCATTTGACTACGCATTAAATTTATTTTCCTTGAACAATGTCAGATAAAGTTGAAGAAAATAATGAGTTTCTAAAAATTCCAACATTTCCAAACATCATCTCGCAGGCACATCTCCTTGGTCCGACGAACCTTATACACTTATATACAACTGTACAACATTGTACCTTGTATAAAAATTCCAACATTTCCAAACATCATCTCGCAGGCACATCTCCTTGGTCCGACGAACCTTATACACTTATATACAACTGTACAACATTGTACCTTGTATAAAAATTCCAACATTTCCAAACATCATCTCGCAGGCACATCTCCTTGGTCCGACGAACCTTATACACTTATATACAACTGTACAACATTGTACCTTGTACAAGATATATAAAGTTAAAGCATATTTAAGGTTAATTTTCTGTTAATATGCCCCATCATCAACTTCTTTTATGCAAAATTTTATTTCTATTTTCAAATTATTATTGAAAAAGATTTTAGCTACCTTTTTATTCTAATAATTAGCTTCCATCGACTTTTACTGTTACAATCGGCTTTTAAAATTAAAGACCGAACAGTCAAAACTTAAGTCGTATGTTTTTAAGCACTAAGCTATTTTCTAAAACATTCTCGAATATATATTTTCTTTTTTCAAACATTGGAAAAAAGAATTTTTTGATATTTTTTGTATTAATGTCGCTGTTGCACAATTATTTATACAGTATACTATGGAATTGGTTAGGTAAAGAGAAAACTGCTATATATTTTTGTTCAGAAGAACAACTGAACGCACTATCAAAAATGTGTAACGAAAAAATGGAAAACAAAAAATTGTAAACGAACAAACCCAATTTTAGCTTTCATGCGTTAACGGCGTGAAATGGGTTTTGTACAGTTTTCGAAGAATCAGAAATGAATAATTAGATTTTTGCGAGAAAACAGCGGACGACGTCGTATATGGCACACATGCATGGGTACCAGATTTCCCGATGATCTTTTGGATGAGAATATTACACTTGTTACTGTTTTGGGAATAAGCAACTACTTTGATGCGCTAATATTGTTTTTCGAACAGCTTCACATTGTTAGAAAACTTTTTCCGTCCTGGAGTGATATGAGACTGTTCTGTTGTCATGGAAATATCATAAAAGCGCTTGCTAGAATATCTGGAAAGCTTAATTTTACACCAGGTTCATATGATTATATACGTAATATAAAGAATTTTGGTAGATTAAGTAATTTCAAAGGCATTTTGGTAAAATTAAAGAAACATTATGCATACATTAGTTTATCGCTATGAAACCCGCATGCGTTGACTTTACATATTGTTATTTTAACTATTTCTGGAGCGTAATTTTAACTACTCTAATTGGGACAAGCGAATGGTGCAATTCGCTTGCTGAAGTGTAAACAGTTTAGCATAAAGACGAACAATTTCAAGAGATAAAAGCACATTTTCATTTTTGGGCTCTGTTAAAAATCCCTGGTTTGTGCACCATAGACTATGACCTTAAGATATATTTTTGAATTAGCTATCAGTGGATTCGGTAGTTACTTTACTCAAGCGGTATTGGCATCTTTGTCTTCATAAACCATAATACGACTGAGCCAAATTTGACTCAAGGGAATCTGAGCTATTTTTGCGTCAATATCAGTATGTGTCATAGTGAGCTAAAGCTGACTCATATTGCGTAAAAAATATATCACTCGCTACGTTAAAACGCAATTTTTCTAAGTGAGCGGTAATTGACGCTTATGTGTTGTGTTAAGAATACAGGTGCTAAGCTAAGTAAACAATTGACTCAGATTAGTCTAAATTTTTAATAGACAATGGCAGGGACGTCACCAGAAAATTTTAGCACTGGGGTACCCATGCATTGTGAGGGCCAACTGAACATATGCTCTAACAGTTGCATGTTGAAAAAGTTTTGTTGTTGATAAACATGTTCTATCCAATACCGATGTAGTTTTCTTGAAATGGTAAAGTATATATCCCATGACACCTCTCTGCGTTATAAATGATACCGTGATTTGTTGCATATATTTTATAATGGTTCTCGAGGATGCTGAATATGCTGAGATATTTCATTTGAATGTATCTGTGACCAATATCCCCTTCTGGCAAGATACTGCATATACTTGGACCTCCTTTGATCTATGCATGATTTTGTGGATTTCAATTTAATGATGTAATTTGTTAAATCTGCGAATATAAAAGTTTTCGAGATTGGTAAAACGAAGAGTTGATTCGTTCGAGCGTAGTTGTGACATAGACATGTCGCTTTCTAGCATTGACACCGCTTGCTGCGCCATCGTAGGTTGAACCACCTTCTAGTATGTTCATAGGTGTGAACCTTATTTTTGACGTTTTTATTCCATGTTTTTAATTTTTTCGGAATAGTTTTAGTATCCGTCATTATGTATCCATCCTAAAAGCCCCCAGTCTGGTTACTTCTTGTTAAACGTGTCGTTTATTACAACTTTAAGAGTGAACAACAACAGTGTTCTAAGTTTCCACAGTGTAAAAGATTGAAAACAATTTTTATCGTAAATCATTTTGTTTCAAACGCTACTGTCGAACACGGCTAGGATACAAAACTCTTAAGAGCATAATAGTTTGCACTGAAATAGCCCGTTGAGTTTAGAATAGGAATAACCAAAATCATTGTCAGTTTCGAAGCTTCGATTATTAACTCTTATAGAGTGGGAATTGTAAATTAAACAATATTTTAGATCCCTCATAGAATTATTTAAACCGGAATTTAGTGTATAATATTTGCATGCTTACACTTTTAGATTGCTAGGTCCATAGTTGTTTTATACGAGCGCAAGCTGTAAGGTGTAATGTTTACAAAACTGCATAATATCACGAGAAATTGTCTATATGGTTACCAATTTCCTCTACAGAGCCATGCTCTGAGTTTTAAATACGCAGTGAGTTATTGTTCTGTCTAATAAAAATTCGAATTATACATTATTTTTCATTTCTGCAATAAGTATATAGTTTTACGGTACATTAACCATGTATATAAAATAATAATTTTTGGACTATCTGTAGTCAGGTCATTGTAAAGTATGGTGCTGAAAAAATTAGTACAAAATATTATATCAATAACCAGTATTTTGTGAGGATCATATTATTTATTACGCTATTTGTCTCGTACAATGTTTGTTATAAAATTAAATGTATTCTACCGGAAATGTACAGTTTGGCACTTTTTACTGCCGGTGGCCTTTATGACTTGACTATAAAATGAATTTCGTTCGACCCAATTGTTTTCATATAATCTATTTGTGTGCTATTTGGTAGAATAAAAAGATGCAGAGTCAACATTTTGATTTAAATATTGTAGTTGTTAAAATATGTTTTAAATGATTAGAACTATTTAGACTGATATCAAGATCATGATTTTGTAATTACTAATGGTTTCTATTATCCTAACCCTTATTTACATATATAGCCATTTGGTGCGCCCCGTATCTAGACGTGCGATGTATTACATTAAGTTTTTAGGTGTATATATACAGTATGTTTTTCAATGGGATCCGAACAACAGGTCCGATATGTAACACTTTTGTCACCGATTTGTATAAATATGATTGTATTATGTTTTAACCCACTGAATGGTGTATTTGACCTGAGTTAAATCACAAATTTTCCAAGCTAGATGTCAGGTTTTAGTAGGATCGGAACGGCATAGCATGGATTTCACTTCCGTAGCTAAAACTACGTTGACCCGTCCATGCAATCGATTCAAATGTCAATTGCTGTATTCGATATCTCTGTTCAAAAATATTAACCAAAAGCTTTAGTGATTAATATTTACTCTACTATTGCAATATAGAAAATTATTGTTTACGATTTTATGCTTTTATATCTAATTATTAAAGTTTAATGAATAATAAAATAGTTAGTATACTTATAGCAGATTATGCCTCGTTACTCTCTTTTTTCATTTTTTACTTGTTCACTTTTTCTCCATCTCATTTACTTATTTCTCATTTTTCATTATTTGCTTACACAAGTTTCTAATATTGATCCGTCATATGTTCGCGTTTCTTTTTTGTTTCCATTTCTACTAAGACTCTACATTATATGGCTGACGTAATTAATTCTTTAGCAATAATAATTAAGAATTGGATAGCATTTTGTAGTATTTAAAGCTTAAACGAATTCTATACTGTGCATTGCGCACATCTGAGCAGCGCATTGAATAGCTAGAATGTTTGCTACATTGACAGTCGCTAATGCAAACCAGAAGTTGTATTATAATGTTAAATATTGACTGATATTTAACACATTTATGTATTTTAGTAAACGCATATTTTGTCATTGTGGAACCCAAGTGACATTATTTTATTGCTTTAGAAGACAACCGGTAGCCTAGTATCTCGCAAGCGCGGGCGAAACAGAGCGAGCGTAGTTTCATTTTAATATCATTTTGTTTAATCACCGATAACAGGCTTTATTTGATATATATGCCACCCTAAAACCTCCTGAACCTTGAATCCATGGAAAACCCTAAAACTCGTCGACCTTTACTCATCGAAAACAACTGATAACGATCAAGTATTTGTGCTGGTCTCTAGATAGCCAAACCTTCGTGTTCAGCCTACCGGAAAACCTAGATAGACAATCCTTGGTGACCTGTACGCATTACGTACCAAATGAGACACACTATATTCTGGAAATCGGGTTCGTTGACCCTAAACCACTGAAAACCCGTGAGGGCATGAAATATGCACAATCGACTCTGGATAACCAAATCTGTATCCAGCCTTCAGAAATACTTATACTTAAACCATTCTTGATGCCATGCACGCGATACATAATCAGACAAATGAAAACGCACTACATTTTGAAAATCGGGTTCGTCGACTGCAAAACCCTTGAAACCCCGTGAAGAAAATATGTATTAGGATGGGTTGCGAAACACTGCTACTCGTACGGCTAGATTTAGCAAAGAACCTTTAAACCTGTTTTTTACAATTTTGACCCGGAAGATGCGGTCGGAGCTGTTCACGTTCAACTAAAGGTCACATCATCATCACTTTTGCTATCAAACATAAAGTTGTTGAAATCCATCAATCTGAAAATTAGTTATGAATGGTAGCGACAATACCAAAATAAAAATTTTGCCGATTTTTCCTCCTAGCACCCTCACTGGAAACTCCGCTCACTCCGTTTCAACAACTTAGCAGTGTTTCACTGGAAGAGTATACTCAGACTGTACAATTTTTTTACGACAACCTGTAGTTTAGCAATATTCACCTCATTAGTCTAGAAATATTCACGACATAGCCAGTCTAAGATGTTTTGATGGAATCAACGCTCATAGAAGAAGCGACTAAAAGTCTAGTAGCAAGCAACAAAGCTATTACCTGTAGTGTTTTCAGCTGCGGTCGGTTACTCAGTAGAGCCTACAGAAACGATGACTAAACATTTTACAGCACATTATAGGCATAATAAGTATATAGATCACAAATCTAAGACCGAATTCCATTGTAGTGATCACATCTCTTGACAATGAACTTGTGCTTCGTTAGTAAATAGTTCATTTCAGCGCTTTTAGCAATAAAACTTTTAAATGATGTCTTGATGTTCCAGTTTAGCACACTTGAGTCGAAGCCCTAATTGTTTAATGTATAGTATATCATTATTGTTTAATGCAAAGTATATCATTATGTCCATAATCGCACTGTCATTGGAAGTCTATTATATATAAGATGTCACAGTTTTATATCTTTATGTTCCATACCGTAACATTCGCGGATTATATTCACATATACATAACACATTTTTAAAATTCTTCTATATGACGTAACACCAGATGATTACACGTTTCATTTCCCTGTTTTACGTTTTTCTGGCCAACATTTATAAAAAATTATTGCCAACGTTTCTACGCTGCAGTCTAAGAGCCAAATTAACTACATATTCGGCTAGGAACGATGTGTAACCATGTGTTAGCTGGCTAGATGTACAGCGATAGACAGCTGCTAGTCTGTGACCAACAGGATATATGGCGAAATTGAACTACAAGCTACCTTGCAATCCTGCTTTTATAGAACTAATGGAATTCAGCGGATGCAGATTCTAACACGATCATGACGTTCGGATAAAAACGATTTCCTAACAGAGCTAAATATACCTTTTTCAGATGGGCATAGTGGCTACAAAACCAAAATATATTTAATTTTGAGCGCTGGCATCAAAATTGATATATGCGACTTCGAGACTACCGCATAGAATTGAGGATATAGACTTAATGAAAGTTACTGCTTATTTTACATCGATGACATAAATTGTTATTAATTAGCCCTTTGTAATTTGTCAATTTCCGCGAAGAAAAGAAATTATTAGTTTAATTTCCAGTGGAATGTTTCAGTTCCAATTAGGGCCTCCCTTTCTAGTCCCACTACCTTTATAGCAGGCCTCAGGCTCCCATTCAGATGTCGTATGGCGCAATGGGGCTTGGCTGTTGGTAGGCGACCCGAATGCCGTATATTGGGCCCCTGGCTTAAACTGAAGCTTTGAAAATAGTTTGCGGCAGACCAAATTTTATAAAATACACTAGATATTTTTGTTTTCAGAAATTTGTAAGTAAATTGAAATTATGACTTTTTAGAACTTGAACCTCGTGAGTAAAATACGAAAAAATATGTTTTGTGAAACACGGAAATATATACTTCCGTGTGCATTGTAGTCAATAAATAAATTTCACAATCCTTACATGGTAGCGAAATAATATAATTTTTTGTAGATTTGTTTGTATATGCTTTCGTGACTTGTCGCATTTGGTACAATGTTGAAATTAATATTTCCGTATATTTTTCGTATTTCATTCAACTTTGATTGCTATGCGGGTGACACTGCTTAATTCGCAATCATTGCTATATTACAGTGTCAAAATGTGCATTATTTAAATGTGCAAATTTTTTAAGCTCTAAATGAGTCTTATTCGTGTAACTTTAGTTCTGAAAATATTGATTCAAGGGTTGTGCTTCTACTACATCCGTGGCGCCGCCACGGCAATAACCCAAGGCCCATCCTTATAATTTATTTTGTGTGTCTTAGCTATATAATGTATATGCAACAGAAATTCCATATTAAACATTTTAAAGCAAACTCCAAACTTTGTTTAAAGCAATTTAAAGCTCTAAAAATTTTCGGCCCGGTCCGGTCCGGGTGGATGAAATCTACCTCAGTGGATATGGTGCACAGCTGCACAGCAGATTATATCACCAAATGTTTATGAAGAAAAAATCTCCATGAATTAAATAGATGAGGCCCCGGAGACCACGAATTCTCTCTCATAACGAGGCAGGGGTCGGAATAGCGATGCCATTGTGAATCAATTTATATAATTTTTCGACTCGTTAAACTATAATAAGTTTTGAAATAACCAGCAAAATTTCGCAACTATAACTGTTATACTACATGAGAGCAACATGCCTGGGTAGCTCTAACACATTTGAAGACGGGTTGCAAAGGTCACAGCGCGAGTTGATACACGTCATTTGGATGTTAGTGTAGTAGATGTTGATTTTAACTTTAGACTTTTCCATATTTTAAGTTAGCCCAAACCACACATTTAACGAAATCATGATTTTTATAGTAAAAACGGAATATTCGTAATAGTTTTAAAGAAGCTTACATTTCAATCACATTAATGTACGTTCGATGATTTTACCTGTATATTCCCGACAACTGTCGACGAAATCCCGTCATGCCAAGAGATTTTCATGCTGCAATGGTTTCGCAATCAAGGCAGGTGTCTTAACCTTAGAAAGGTGTCTTAGGCTCATGTAGAACGACAGCTGTAAATACATGTCTTCGTTGTGTAAATACATGTTTTCGTTCAATAAATGTATTCGTTTATTATATTTCCATTAAATGTAGAATATTTGATTAGAACGGTTCGAATAAAAACCTATTTTCCACGAAATTTTCCATGCCACAGCGCTAGACGTTTGAACGAGTTCAAAATGGAGCGAGGTGTAGTTGAGGGAACAAGGAATTGCGGGACAGGCCTAAATAAAGTGTTTGTTCTGTTCATGTTCATCTATGCCAGCATTTTGTCTTTATTGTTTGATAAATAAATTGCTTTCACAATACATTTCGTAGTCTCTTTACCAACTACTCTCCGGTTTCATTATTAATTATAGTAAATGCTTGCTCGCGATCATATATACTGCAGATCTTCCAGGAAGCATGTACACTTTATTTTGCTCTTATACTGTATTTTGCTTGCAAATTTTTAATGCTTGACCGCATAACCAAAATGAATGGTTTTCCTACTCTCTTTCTAGTCCTGACCTACAAGTTTTCAAACTTATTTGGGGTAGTGTTTTAATACTGAGTTACTGAGTGTAGATGATTCTTATCGAATGTTATCACGACGGTCACTAGACACAGATGTGTTCTTGAACAAAAAGCAATAGCTCCATACCGCTATGTTTTTTATATAACTGATCATATATATACTTACTGCAGAAACAACTCGTGCTCACTAAACTGGTATGATTTTCTTGTAACTCTGAGTTAAATTCTATTCTGTGAACATCAGCTTTGGTGTAACACTGTTCCAAATAGATTGCCCAAGTTGTTTTGAAGATATAATTTTTTACAGTGCATCGTAGTTTGCTGTAAAGTTTCCAAACGATTGCGATCGGGATAAACATATTCCAATTTATTTTTTGAATGCACATGTAAACTATTTTATTGTCGTGAAATTTTCTTTTATTCAGTCTTGAAAAGGGATATAATTTAGATTTCATTTTGCGTGAAAAAATACAAGAGATAAAAACCAACAACCATCGTAGTGTTAAAATGTCACTGACAGTTCAATCAAAAATTATATACTGTCGCAGTTGTAGCGTTTGGTTCTTATATAAAATGATTGTGTGAGTTCTTTTCATTATTTAAACTTTCTTGTCTGTAAATATATTATACTATGAAAAGTTCTTGTGGAAAAATCTAATCATCTCAACTGGAAAACATAAAATTAACCTGTGGTCATCTGTCAATAATGCGAAGTGTGTTGTAGCAAAAAATTGTTCCATTAATTGAACTTTTTAATATGTATCTAATTTTGAAATGTTACAGGAATAATTTGTGGCTCATGTTTAAATTTGTTGGATATGAATTCCATTATTTTTGAACTGACAGGTTTACACAAGAAATGTTTATTGACGAATATTTCCAAAGGTCGTATAAATGTTCATATCTATAAGGTTGCAGAAATCGATTTAAAATCTGAGAAACCAACTATATAATAAGTAAGGAAGTGTCAAAACTGAGGGATCGATGTTAATTCAGAAACCGTCATATTATTACGTGATTAAGAAGATAAAGACCAACAAATTATAAAGTATATATTTTCTCGTATAGTTGATAAATCAATCTAGCATTATTGATTATTTATATTTATTATTATTTTTATAATTTATTTTATTTTTATTATTATTATATTGTTATTATTTATATTATAGCATTGTTTATAATTGATTGCAACGTTCTGTTTTTACTTCAAGCTGTAGAGATCACCGCTTTGCAAATTAATGCTCCATCGTCTAAAATGTTTTCACTTTGAAGCTATGTGATATACAATGGTTTTAGTTGTGGTACGACTTTTACCCAGAAAAAGGTTCCTATAAAATTAAAATATCCCGGCTGAGCGAGGTATACAAATGCATGAATTCAGCGAGCCATACAAAGCATCAAGTAGAAATACAGCCGAAATTTAGCAAACCATTCCCGTGTGGCTGCAACAATATTATGTGGCTGGATTATATGCAATGGAAAACTAAGAGTTAAATACATCTAAATCCGTCGAATTTTGAAGAATTACATATTTCATCAAGTCAGAACAGTAAGTCGATATATTTTAGCTCGTTGTATTTTAGGTTGCAGTCTGTGCTACACTCTATAAAACACTGATGTTTGTATAACTGGTTCCGTGGGATGAGATACATTCAGTTCTGATAGTTTGGCATTATAATGTTTGTTGTGACCCAAAAGTAGGTAATCCACGAGACACTCAGTTAGCAAAACAATTTACAATGTGCGATGACCCGATTTGGCACTAATGTGTATGAAGTGACTACATTTACAAACTATCCCAAACATATGTATATATAATTATAATATATAATTGATATATATAATTGATAACTTAAAATATTATGTTATCTCTGTATGCACATATCTATCTATTTATGTCACATTTTATTGATATAAGCTCTAAATCTGGTTATTTGACATCAATTTACAATATATCAATCACATTCAACGCTGTATCGCTGTGTATACTTTAACCATCAATGTCCCATCAAAGTGGAATTCGGAGCAACCGCGACTTGTTGGGCTATTTTAATTTTCAAAGCAAAATTGGCAAAGATCGTGTTCTTAAAGTTATTATAGAAAATGGCAAGTCATTTATTTATATACAATTAATATTATTGTGCTATCGTCTGTTGGAAATAGCTATTTTTGTCCTGCTTATACATGCTGTATCAAGTTTGTCTGAGTTTCATAGATCCAGAATCATTATTGATCATCATATCGGAATGAATAAGTGTTTTTTTGATTCTACTTGATCAGCATGTTTTATCAGTTTGTAAGATTTTTTCAGACTGCGGTTACACTATGACTGTAAATAGCGAGTTTACTAGGCAATGAATTGGCTTTTGTTGAGAACCTCACCTAAGGCATTTATATCATAGGTGTCGAAGGACCGTCGACAAGGGTGGTCGACTATCCGTGGAGCAGGTGGTACCGTTTGGAGGAATAAATATGGCTTGGGGGGGTCCGACACGTCCTATCACTGACCTATCAACACCTATTAAATATAGAATTGTTGTTTATGCCTCCTTTATACATAATGTATATATTTATTTTATATATTTAAAAATAGACAAAGTATGTTAGCACATCGCGTCGCAATGTGTGGTGTTACAAATGTACGGCTGTACGTTGGAATTGACGTTAGCCTAAATTTTGTTAACTCTTTCCCAGGTGAATTAATATGTATTTCGCATAATGTTGAACTAACATTTGCTGTATAGGCTGATTAAGCCTGGATCATTTGCGGGCGATTCTAGTACGTTACCCACTACGCTGTTTAGAAGCTGTTGCTTACGGAACCTCAGAAAGCGAGCGAATAATAACGCACGTACTAACGTGCACGTTACGACAAACACGGTTAGAGAATTGCATCGCAATGTGTGGTGTTACACATGTGTCATTTTGACACACGAATAGGTTGACAAGATGGTATATAAAATATTTCAATTTTCATTGTTTCACGTTTACACACATATGTGTATATCATATCATTCTTGGTAAATACAGAGTGCAAATTGACAAAAATTGGGGTTAAATCTGCAAAACTGTGATCTAGAGGGGGAGTGGTGTGGCAGGTGGTCAACATTTTTCAGCAACGCCCTCGGAGGACCTCTCCCAAGGGCCACTGCCTCACCCGAGAGGACCTCCCCCCACTCCCCGACCTACCCCTGCAACCATGAAGTATACATAGATCTTTTACAGTGCAGTTTTAAAAATATCTTCAAGAATTGATTTGGACGTGACAATTTACATTATATTCCAGAGGAGCTTTGCATCGGCGGCTACTGGCCAGCATCCGGATCACTCAAACAAGATTATATACGTTATGTGAAGTCAAACGTTGAACGTGATTTGGCTTGTTACATTTTGTTTCGTCTTGATAGCTCAACTCAAAACGGCTACGACTGGCTACTGATTACTTATGTTCCAGATATTGCGTCGGTATATCAGTTTTGGTTGATATCTTAAGAGATAATTATTAGGCTCTCTGGAAACACACAGGGCTAAATTTGACTTAATGCTCCCGACTTGGTTAAATGCCGTCAATAACCTTAGTTTTTGAACCGTATAAAATTGTTTACACACAATTACAAAGCTAGTGGCGATACACATAAGTATCGCTTAATTTATGTATAGAAATAACGGTAATTTAAATTATATACCAATATGAAACCAGAGAGTACGTCCTCATCAGTACAGAGTAGACTAACTAAGTTCTATGAACACATAGCTTACAAAATTATATATATATTTGCTAAAATGCTATTGAGCGGAAGAAAGAGTTGCAAGCGGAGAAGTAAATGGCGCTGGGTTTATAGCTCTTATTGCCAGCGGTGTACGGGAGATCAGGGAGAGCTGTTGCTCGGTTTTACAGGGACCATTGCGTAGTGAAAAGTTTTGACTTCAGACGAAGACAAACAAATCTAGCTTAGATATCTGATAAACGTCCACTAACATGTTATTACCTATCTACGTATAATTCTTTTTTGGTTTCTGAATTAAGATTGACACACATGCTACGATTGAACTTTATCTTGGAAAACGCGTCAACAAAGCAGTTTTAGAAAGTTAAGTCCAACTGGTGAAACCGATAAACGAGAAACGTTCTGCGCTCAGTGTAATCTTTTCGTATGCACGAAATTATGGACGAATACACCATACAAAATATAAGACTTAAAAAGCAATATACACAGCGTCGCACGCAGAATTTCGCCGAGAGAGAGGCTGCGACGAAATGCTTTATAACCATCTAGCGCCAAACGTTGACACTTTTCAAAATATTCAAATGCGGTGTTTGAAATTTGGTTAATTTTCACATTTTTCATCCTGTAGTGGATAAATTTTTATCAAGATAGCCATTGGAAGCAAAACTCCCAGGCCACATTTGGGCACGCCCTTGGATACATATATATACTTTAACGCGTGTTTACAATTGATAAAGCTATACACTTTATGAAAAAATAATATAGATATGATAATATATATGGGATTTCTAAGCTTTGCCATGTTCCCAACACTACAATCATTGTACCAATTACCAGTTCCAAAATATAAAACTATTGGAGTGAGTCTTTCTTCATACAAAAAGATCCTGACACGAACATAGGTTAAATTTCACCATTTTCTTGCTTGTTTAAGGTAAAGCAAAAAATGATCTACGCAGCAACGCGGGCGACACTAAAAATGGAATTTGGTGAGCATCGTATTGTACAAGAGCTCCATGCTTCCGCGAAGGTTAGTTTAACCAGTACGTTCATTATAAAAAAGATTGTAGAGACTATGACACTCGGTCATACACTTGTATATGCTTTACTTGGCCCATGCCACCTTTAGGTGCCGAACGTTATATCGTTCGAAAAAATAAAGTTTAGAGCGGGATGTTCGATAGCGGCAGCCCAAATTAGGCTTAGGCTTAGTATATGACTCATATAAGGACCCTTCTAACTATGACGTGAGTTTGAAATTAGTGAGTTAGACACAAATCTAACTCTGGAACTCTGAGTTGGTTTTTGAACTCAGAGTTCCTGAGTTAGATGTTTCTAATTCACTATGAGTTAAACTAACTCAGTCTGAGTTAGAATTATAACTCAAGCCTGAGTTACGTGCTAACTCAGCAGTATAAGTTAGTTGAACTCACTCTGAAACGGTCTGACCCGGTTTCAGGTATCTGGAACGATACAATTCAGGCTGAGTATAAATGAACTCGGACAAATTTGCAGTGTAGGGCAGGAATTGGAGCTACTGGTCAGTGCTGGCCCTGCTTTAATTTCATTATTTGTTATTAACAACCCCATCGTTTTCATGTAAGAGCGATCATATCGTTGGATAAGGTAACCTGCACGAGTATGGCTGAGTGTTTCTTATGCAAAATTTCTGCAAAATGTAGTCTTGGTTTAACATTTATATTACATTAAGTTGATGGAATTGCGAATAAGACAGGTAGTTTTATGATATTGCACGTTGTGTAAATAAAATTTGCGAGAACCTCATAGATTCTTCATCACTAAATAATTAATACTAACTGATTAGATTTTAGCTTTAGCGAAGCATTGGGAGTTTCTGGTATTGATGAACACATAAACCCAGTCCACATAAAAACAATATAGATGCAGTTGTTCAACGGGTTAGATCAATGTTACTGCATAGGAAGCTTAATTTAAATATAGGTAAAAGATTTTTGTCCTTATTAATATGATCATTTATTTCATTTTAAGCAAGAACTATCGTGGGATTCATACCAAAAGTTTCTGCGACGTCGGGACGAACCGGGGCCCATGACGAATGCCGAACGAGAACTCAAAGCCATTCAGCTAATCGAGGTTAGAAGCAGACCTACCATGTAACCATTTCCCATGAAAATTTTGCTTCCACATACGTTCATATGATACATGTTCATAGGGTAAAGTACGCGGATAACCCTGAGGCTCCGATCCCACCCTCCCTGAGAGGCCTCAGCAACCTATTGCCCTGACGAGTGGTCCAACACCCCTGACGGTACCGCGGGCGTCGAACACAACCGGCGCCAAAGGCGTCGTCCCCCAGAACAAATTTATTTCCCTGGGAAGCCGAAGGCCTCACTCATGAAGTCCCGGCTACCCTCCCCTTGGACCTCGCTTCATGGATGATTTATGTATCATATGTAGCAATTTTTTCGCGGTGTATCTTAAATCCTAAAGTCAACAGTTTCAAATATAAAAATGCTGATCAATCTTTACCTTCAGTTGCTGTGTCGTATGTCTATCACTTTCATGACTTTTATGACAATTCTAGGCCACCGAATTAATAATGAAGCGAGTAAGTGTACTCGCCTTTACTAATGTTTTCCCGTATTTTGTGTCCACAAACAAACTATATTTTCGCATTCAGTAATGTTGAATATAACAATCAACCGAAAATATCGAACTGCTTGTTAGTAGTTGGTAGTAGTTCGTCTTGCGAGAATTGCTTAAGGAACCGAGTCACAGCCCTCAATGTCAATCCGCCGCTGCAGAAATTTTTTTCAAGATTGCGCGAAGTAATTATTAATGTTAGAAATCGTTAAAATCCAAATCTGCGTCGTCAGTGTGAATTATTAACGATTTGATTACTATAAGAATATTAGACTATGTATATTATTAAACAGTCAAATATACACCTGTATACATAGTTTTTTGTGAATTTTAGAACCGTATGAAGAATGAGCTGACAGTGGAGCCACGCCGTGCTTTTGTAGACGGGCTTCGGTTGCCACTTGACCAGGCTTCACGATCAAGCTTACTAAGACTTCGATCAGGAACGTGCAACTACGTCCAATTGGTAGGGATATGAATGACCGTATAATTCTATTTTACTATGCTTCCATTTCGTTGCTAAATAAAAATTTATTCAAGCCCCAACGTGGCTTCGAAGAGTCGATCCTTTTCAGTACAACCATGTTCCTAGTAACGTTGGGCCTTAGTGCCCTAAATATGTGAAACTTTAGAATGTTTGTATTACAGCGACGGCTTTATAGAAAGGATGGATAACCCATAACAATATTTTGGAACAAATATGTATATAATAATGCTCTAGTTGTGCCGTTCACTACTTATGACCAAGCTAAAGGTGGGACGATAAAGCACCAACTTTAAAATCGTTTCTGAATCATATTTTATCATGATTTTTATCATCATATTTTATCATATTTTATCATGATTTTTGCATATTTTTTGGATTAGCAGATAACAAAAAAAATTCCGATTTTCGTGGTAGCTGGAATTTCAGAGACAGGGGCGATTCTAGCATGTATTATAGCACAAAAATTATATAAACAAATTTTGGTTATCGATTTACTCTAAGGGTTTTACAAAAGCTCATTTCTAAATCTTTAAGCGTGCAACATCATGCTCTGTGGCGGGCAAAATTAACGCTTTAATATCAACATTGCTTATTTCCAATGAATATAGATAAGTCTGTACTTATAAAGCTAAAGTAAAGGTAGAAACAAATACGTTTTTGTGTAAGTGTGTTATATAAACCATTGGTAACTATATATCTAACACGAATAATATATAGGTTTTGTAAATATTCTAGGGTATCGACGTAAACCAAGAAACAATTCGACTGATATGCAGTGGGAATTTTGATGAATAATATATAGGTTTTGTAAATATTCTAGGGTATCGACGTAAACCAAGAAACAATTCGACTGATATGCAGTGGGAATTTTGACGAATAATATATAGGTTTTGTAAATATTCTAGGGTATCGACGTAAACCAAGAAACAATTCGACTGATATGCAGTGGGAATTTTGACGAATAATATATAGGTTTTGTAAATATTCTAGGATATCGACGTAAACCAAGAAACAATTCGACTGGTATGCAGTGGGAATTTTGACGAATAATATATAGGTTTTGTAAATATTCTAGGATATCGACGTAAACCAAGAAACAATTCGACTGATATGCAGTGGGAATTTTGACGAATAATATATAGGTTTTGTAAATATTCTAGGGTATCGACGTAAACCAAGAAACAATTCGACTGATATGCAGTGGGAATTTTGACGAATAATATATAGGTTTTGTAAATATTCTAGGATATCGACGTAAACCAAGAAACACTTCGACTAATATGCAGTGGGAATTTTGACGAATAATATATAGGTTTTGTAAATATTCTAGGATATCGACGTAAACCAAGAAACAATTCGACTGATATGCAGTGGGAATTTTGACGATTAATATATAGGTTTTGTAAATATTCTAGGGTATCGACGTAAACCAAGAAACAATTCGACTGATATGCAGTGGGAATTTTGACGAATAATATATAGGTTTTGTAAATATTCTAGGGTATCGACGTAAACCAAGAAACAATTCGACTGATATGCAGTGGGAATTTTGACGAATAATATATAGGTTTTGTAAATATTCTAGGGTATCGACGTAAACCAAGAAACAATTCGACTGATATGCAGTGGGAATTTTGACGAATAATATATAGGTTTTGTAAATATTCTAGGATATCGCCGTAAACCAAGAAACAATTCGACTGATATGCAGTGGGAATTTTGACGAATAATATATAGGTTTTGTAAATATTCTAGGGTATCGACGTAAACCAAGAAACAATTCGACTGATATGCAGTGGGAATTTTGACGAATAATATATAGGTTTTGTAAATATTCTAGGATATCGACGTAAACCAAGAAACAATTCGACTGATATGCAGTGGGAATTTTGACGAATAATATATAGGTTTTGTAAATATTCTAGGGTATCGACGTAAACCAAGAAACAATTCGACTGATATGCAGTGGGAATTTTGACGAACAATATATAGGTTTTGTAAATATTCTAGGATATCGACGTAAACCAAGAAACAATTCGACTAATATGCAGTGGGAATTTTGACGAATAATATATAGGTTTTGTAAATATTCTAGGATATCGACGTAAACCAAGAAACAATTCGACTGATATGCAGTGGGAATTTTGACGATTAATATATAGGTTTTGTAAATATTCTAGGGTTCGACGTAAACCAAGAAACAATTCGACTGAAATGCAGTGGGAATTTTGACGAATAATATATAGGTTTTGTAAATATTCTAGGAAATCGACGTAAACCAAGAAACAATTCGACTGATATGCGGTGGGAATTTTGACGAATAATATATAGGTTTTGTAAATATTCTAGGGTATCGACGTAAACCAAGAAACAATTCGACTGATATGCAGTGGGAATTTTGGGACGCCTGCAATCCAATCGTGTATACCGAAAGACAGACCGTCATACCATATTTATCTCTATCGGCATGTCGTAAAACAGCATCCTGTTAGCCTTTTCCGTGAGTCATTGCCGAACGGCACTTTACTAATTTGATATCTTTGTTTTGAAGATAAAACAAAAAGTGACCAATGTAACTTTTAGGAGAGGAAGTAAAATGATTTCTATGGTGTTGTAATTACATTTAGTCTATCCCTGAGTCTTCTGCCTATGCTGAAGTCTTTAGCTGAGCTTTGTAATAAGCCTAATTTAGAGGGCAGTAGGCGCCCGAATGCTACAGTAGGTTGTTCTTTTTCTAACGATATAAAACGTCTGGCTCCTATAGGTGGCATGCTCCAAAAATGGTATATTGGTATTCGATATTGAGCAATTTATGCACTATTCATGATTTGATTATTTTAACCCTGTCCCGCATAGTCACACGTAAGTAACAGCGTACATTGCAACGCGATATACAAGTCGAGTTTATCGTACAGCGTGCGTTTCCACGTTTTTATTGTTCGCTCGTTTTAGCGACCAAATTTCTTTGTACGAAATAAAACGGCAGTCCAATTTATTAGCAAGAATTTAACCAATCTTGTTTCAAGTAGGCTCGCGTATCTCACGTCTTCTTCCTTGTCTGCTGCGTTAGACCTGTTGGGATATAAATATTTTTATTCACCAAATTTGGCAGGGTACGCTCGCTGTAACAGCACACTCGTTTGTTCTATTTACATCTTGAGTCTGATCACTAAACGACAAGTACAGTAAAAAAGCTGGCCCATGTCAACTTTAGAGGCCGGACGTTATAACGTTAGAAAAAAGAACGTACATGGCTCATAAAGGAACCTTAGCTTAGGCTAACAATGTTGGCGTTCAGAATTTGTAATAGCGGGCACTTGTAATAGATGATTCACTTAATAACCGAACGGGTGTAAAGTTCATCCCGAAAAGTTTAAATTACTGAATCATGATTGCACCACGAGTATTGCTGAGTGCCTGCAAATTTGTTAAAATCCACAAAATGGTGCGATCGTTTTTCGGCTTTACTCTCGAAAGGATGTCGGGGCTATATATACCTCCTATTCTTCATTAGTTTTACGGGCTACTCCAGCGGTACTCTTAAACCAATTCTGTCCGTAGTGACTATAGAACTCTTGGGACATGTTCTTTGTGTAAAACTTACATACGTTATTGTGAACGAGTATATATGACACTTTTCTACAATGTTTTAGTAACTGACAGGTTACTATTTGTTTTACGTTTTTTCGGCATAGAATATTCTTGTATACTTAGGTTAATCAAAATTAATTACGTTGTTAACATACTGCTATTTTCATGAAATTTTCAGATTGAAGCGAATTTGTGCATAGGGATTGTTTGGTTATATGAATACTTTGATTTCTGGGAAGGGTGAAAAACATAACTTATTATAAATTTGAGGGCTATTCGCCATGTAAATGAAACTTTAACCTTGAATATATAAATGTTGGAAATTTTGGCAATATTAAATAGCCAGACGGATTCAGAGCATGGCCTTTTATTTTGACTGTAGTATAATAATACATATAATATTGTAGTTCATGAGTTTGGGTTCACTGTAACTCAAATACCTTATTTCTTGGAAATTTATTTGTATTAAAGATATTTTGAAGATCGCAGTAGTGACCGCATTTGAAAATATTATATAATACTTAAGTACATCTGTGAATTTAGCCATTGCACATCGAAAAAGCCAAAAAACATAGAAAGGGAACTACAAAAGATTCCTCAATTTATTAGATTTCTAGTTTAAACATTGCATGAATTTTAATTTCTCTTAGGAAAAAATAGAGATTTATTACTTTTGGAGTTTATGCTAATCTATCTTGATTATTTTACGTTTTTTATAATTGCTACATCTTTGTGCTGCATCAGCAGGGGTGGGTCCAGGAAAATGCTGGGTCGGATACCTCATCGAACCATAACGTTAAGAAAACTGAGACGTTGAATGAGATATTTTAACGTAGAACAAGGAGACTAGTTGTCAACGAAACATTTATACAACAGAACGACGTCTTCCGTATCCTGTAACATAGCCGAGAACGAGTAACTCTTTTTTCTCATCTTTTAATAATTATGAACGTTCGATCAACCACCGAGGAATCCTAGATCAGTCATTGTGTATCAGTAGCTATGGAATAACGTTTAAAAATATATGTCTTTAGCGTCATGGTGGGTATGAAATGTCTGTTACATTTTGTTACAGACATTTGGTCGCACTATAACGTGTTCACCGTGTAGTATCGTTATTACTGATTGAATTGACTTTTTGATCTTTTTAGTATTTCTCTACAGTATGCCGTACCAGCGGTGTGGTGCCAAGGAACGTATGCTTCATTCAACGTGTATCGCACCGCTCATCAGCGTTCTCTCAACTGAGTATGATATTCAGATTTCGAAAAGAGTAATTATATTCTGTATTGACATTTTTTATTTTTTTTACTACATTGACTACCCTTCTTGGGTTTTTTCCTTTACACCATCCAAGGCCGAAATTGGTCAGTTTGAAGATACAATCATATTTTGGTAACATTCCACTCAGCTCGGCGAGCTGGTTTAGAATATAGCCATCTTGGAGATATTTAAAGCAAAACATTTTTTCGCATTACCCATGGATCCCAAAATTTTTGGTTTCTGCTTGGAACTTAAAAATCTCGAAAAAAAGTTTTATCTATATATATATATTTATAATTTTATATATACCATTCGAACTGCATTGACGAGCTGAGTCGAAGGGTGGTAAAATCAGTTTAGTTCACTTTTAACGACTTAGGCTAGGGTTCAGGCCTAGCCTTAGGCGGATTTCATATAAATGCCAATAACTCGTTAACCCGCTTCAGCTGATTTTACATCATTGGACTCAGCTGGTCAACGCCGATCGACCAATACATATATAATTATACATTTATCGAGAAATTTTTCCCCGAAATTTTTGGTACCCATTGCTAATCAAAGAAATAGTTTTGCTTTAAATATTTCCAGGATAGGTATATTCTCGACCAGCTCGTCGAGTTAGTTGAGTGGTACCAAACTTATGGCTGTATATATATTCAAAATTGACCAATTTCTACCTGGGGGCTAAAGTGAAAGACCCACATTCTATCCTGTAAAATAGTTAATTTAGTCCAAAAGAATGGAGTAATTTCTCAAATTTAATGTACTATAGTTGCCCCAAAATTTTTAACAAATTTCTCCAACTTTTTTGCTAAAATGTTGCAATTTTCCTTAAGTTTGCATCCATTTTTATTAATTTTCCGCTTTCATAGGAGCATTAGAGCGATCATAGCGGCGGGGGGTGGGGTGGAGGTGGAGTACGGAGAAATGGGCCTGCAGCGTACTACGGCTAGGGGTCTAGTGCCCTATTGTCGCTCTCCCCCACGGGTGCATGTTTCTTATAGATATTAATACAGAAGGATAGCTAGACGCTCGGTTGTTTATTCGTTTAGTACCAAAATGCTAGACTGTGTCCTTTAAAACAGTTTCTCGCAAAACACGCCTTATTATTACAACATTCCAAAGAGATATAAAATAAAATCACATCAACCCAATGATGAGTTATGCATGACGAAGATAGAGCAAATTTTTTGCACTTTTAAACAGTGTTTGGTTGAACTCTGGTCGGTTGGGTTTCAAATACATTTACTTTGCAAATGTTACGGACAACTATACTCTATTACAGCCAACGAATGGATGAGTATATATTTGCTTATCAAGGCAATATGAGCAAATATACTATAACTGTCGATAGGGTTACCCCTAAGGCTTGGAGCCCCTTGAATCCAAAGCTACTCCCCTCCCCTAAAGCATCTGCACCTACCACCTCCGGCATCAAGAAAAAATTAAGAAAACATTAACAAAATGTGGGACGTAATATGCGAAGAAAATTGTTACAAATTAGCAAAAATTGATGAAGCACTTTGCAAAAATTGGCAAAACATTGGGCAAAATTAGCACAGGCTGGAAAAATTTTAGCGCAGGAAATTTCAAAAATTTATCTACCCCCGCTAAGACCATCTGCACCCGTAAGCCGACAGTGCTTCGATACCTACGATATATACATGAATTTCTTCAAACTTCCAGACTCTACAAAAATCGCGTCTCTAAATATATATTCAACTGTTAATAACCTGGATGCCGAATCCACAATGTTATGCGTGCATATATATATCCAAAATTTGCATTGCCTTGGTGAAACGCCAGCGCAAGGTAATTATTTGCACTCGGCATCGGAACGCCACATTGAGTTATAAAAGTTTGTTGAGCGATGTGCTGCAAATAACAAGTAGATCGCAGTCACGCAAGGCGCTCTTAAAACGAGATTCCGAGGGTATGCCAATGGTTTATAGCCTCAAAATTAACTCAAAATCATTATTTTATAGTCTACGCCATAAGTGTCTATAGGCGGAAAAAGGGCATAACTGCTTTAAGGCTCGGACCTTCAGTAACCTTAATTTGTTCATCCCGAAAGCCCCGCATTCTCCACGGAATATTTCAACACTTGTAAGCGTAATTATAAAATTGTGACGAAAATTGGGGCAAAAGTAGAAAATTTTGAAAAGAATCGGTAAAAGTGGTGAAAATTATTAGTTACACACCGCCGCACCACACTTGTCCCGTGGGAACCACATACTCCACTCCTAAGCCGACGAAAGCAGGATATTTTCGAAATCTTTAAATTTTATAATTCATGATCTGTTTACGCGACGCTTGTGTTGTAAAACGCCCGTAATGTGGAAGATCTGTCCCAGAGTGATCACGACCATACCATAGTGCATGGTAGTCGAAAGGATATATTACGTAGCACAAATAATGGTGTCAGAAACACCATGAACATTAGGCTATGGTGTTTTCGACAGCCTATGTTTGAATAGTTGTTTAAAAAAGTGGGAAAATCGGATAAGTAAAATTTCAATTTATTTACTCTATGTGATTGTATCTCGTAAACCACCCGTTTAAAGCCTTGTATAAGAAGTGCATTGACAAATCGTGCACTGTATGTATACATAAAGTCCTTTAGCAGTAAAACAACGAAGCATCTTTCCAAAAGATTTTCATTACCGCTAAGTTAGAAAGTTACGGTGTCTATGACACCATATAACTGGGGATGGTGTCCGTACACAGTGCGGATGGTGTCCGATATAATTGTTTAGAATACAGTGGTGGTGTTCTGTACACTGTATCGTTTACGGTGTTACACAAATTATACGCGGGCAAAATGTCAACGTGGTGGTCAACTTATAACGTTAGTTGTAGCGGAATAAACGTAATACAATCTTCGTTATCTTATCATACTCCATATAAAGCCCAAAAAAAGACAATTTCACATTTTTGAACGTCTTAAAATTTTGAAAAATGTATATAAATATTTTCTGTTCTATAGACCGTCCACGTTTGCTTTTTTCAGATCGAGATTGATAACGGACGTGAAGTTAGTGACAATTTTCTACTCGACGAGCTGTATCCACTCGAACACCGTGTTGCACTGGTATACGAGAAAGCAAAAGGGCCTCCAGTTCGCGGTCCGAAACGACTATTGAAAATTTGAATTGTTCATTTGATTTGAAAGCTATGAGACTCTAGCCAAAGATCCTTATTATTGACTATCGATGCAAAAGATAAGTATAACCTAAACACAAATAAATCAGAGCAACTTGAAGCCGGCTGATGGTCTGCACATTTATCATATTGATTTGTCACTTGTCAAAATCATTTCATGTGTACCATTAGTTTGTTGCTATGGGTAAAACTAACCTGTCTCACGACGGTCTAAACCCAGCTCACGTTCCCTATTTGTGGGTGAACAATCCAACGCTTGGTCAATTCTGCTTCACAATGATAGGAAGAGCCGACATCGAAGGATCAAAAAGCAACGTCGCTATGGACGCTTGGCTGCCACAAGCCAGTTATCCCTGTGGTAACTTTTCTGACACCTCTTGCTTGAAACCCTCAAAGTCAAAAGGATCGATAGGCCACGCTTTCGCGGTTTCTATTCGTACTGAAAATCAAAATCAAGCGAGCATTTGCCCTTTTGCTCTACGCGAGGTTTCTGTCCTCGCTGAGCTTGCCTTAGGAAACCTGCGTTACCATTTGACAGATGTACCGCCCCAGTCAAACTCCCCGCCTGACACTGTCTTCAGAGCGGACCTAAAACTTATTTAACAAGGTTGATTTGGAATTTTTGTTTATTATGTTTGTCTGCAGAAGATTGACGGAGAACCCGCTTTGGTGTAAGGATTGTCCAGCCAATACAAATACGCAGCTTTTCGCTGCTGACGTCTAAATGCGCTGTAAAACGTTTATCGAGTAAACGACAGTGTAAAATACACAATCCATTTTTATGACCTTGCCCTAACCATAAATTTCTCAGGTTTTTACTAGAATCCTCAACCCAAATTTGTCAATTATGACGACAGTGACAATTTTGGTGTCTACAACTCAACTAAGCTCGGTTAACAAACCATTTCGGCCATATTTATGAAATTTTCTTGTCTTTTTCATTACTGACACCACTGAAAAACCGGAAATTCTCAATAAATATATAATTTTATACACCATTAGAATCTTAGTAACACTGAATTGAATGCCGTCAAATTCAGGCGAATTGTTTCATGGGTCACGGCGCTACACCTTAAGGTTTGTTCGTTGGCTCTTGTTAATGCACGCAGCATACCAGCAAGATTTTTTGTGTCGCCAATGTAATACAAATACGCTTAATAACTAAAATATCGCTACCTAATCTCTCACAATGATGGCAATTGCCCCTAAGTGTAAACTTGCTAGTTTTGCTAAAATTTTTATTTGCAAACATAAGGTTCACTGTAACGTAAACCATTATTAAATAACTGCAGTTCCATCTGCGTAGCATTATCATCATATGCTTTACATATATGACGCAATTATCTATTCCCAGTATTCTCACTAAAAGCCCGGAACATTATTATAGATAAATAAGAATTCATTTACTTAAAGTGACAGCATATATACTCGAAACAACAGAATAAACAATACTTTAAGGATCTTGAAAAAATTTTGAAATCTGAAATGACTTGTTGAAAAATCGGCACATAATAACTCACTTTGCAGTCGAAACAGCGGTTGTTTATTAAATTTTATGCGGCACTTTTTATTAAACAAGTTTTCAATATGCGAATATATTTCTACTCCAAACAAAGTATATACAATGTAGCATTTTTGATGGCTTCATGATATAACCAGGCAATTATTTTGTCACCCAATCGAACTTTATGAAATTACAAGCAGACTAATTTGTCAAAATGATATGTAGGTTTATAAATCAGTTTACAATGCTAATCGATCTAATATTTTACGTTTTGGTACCATATATTCTTCGTTTGATTTCTTACAAACCAGCCGCTACTTTAAAGATTTATTTAACTACTGAGTTAAGGATATGTTTATCAGTCACATCTGCAACAGCAACTGAATATTTAACCCTAGCTCACTTAAGTGCTCCGGTACAACTTAATACACTAAGCGGTAGAGCATTAACTCAGGTCGCTGCGTAGCGTACGTTTGGCTGCCTGTCTTTATTCGCTCACGTAGTGAGGCGCAACAGCGACGTCGGAGCTCAGTGCTTATGGAGCACAACGCTAACACAAACAGCTCTGGTTCGAGTCGTCGCGTCGGTAGCAGTTCGTTCAACGCTAGTCGAAATCCAACCTAAATTAATGAAGTGCACGGCTAATATATTAATAATGAAGGAGTGTAAATTTGTCGTCTTGCACATACTGTTAGCATTAGCCTAACAATACTCTAAATGATAATATTTTATGTATATTGCAGTACGCGCTAGAAATTGTCGGTTTTACGCGAGCAGTAAATCATATATTGATCGTCTCGCTAACATCAAACGAGCAGCCGGCATTTCTGACTGGTACTGTACCTAATAAATATGTTTGGTATAAAAATAAAAAATCTTTTACATATAAATATAATAATTATAACTAAAATAATGTAAGAATTAGGAATGTCATCATTCAGTTCGATAAAATCTTCGTAGTGATGTTTCTTGGGTTGCGATCGCAACTGTTCGCGCCATCGGCACAGTCTGTCAGCAGAAATAATGGTTCATCTCAAAATTTTGAGCAAAGCTTTACTGCCAGCAAAGTTAAGTTCTTTCAGCCGCGGCGAAATTGCAATACTTTGCGTTGACTGTCAATGTAAGGCCGTCGCAATTTACTTATTCAATTTTGAAAACAATGATGATGATGACGATGATGAAGATGATTTTGCCTTTTCAACTGGGCCCTAAAATAAGAAAAAAGAATTAAAGATTTTTATTAGCCAAAATAGGAAGTGGCAACGTGAAATTATACAAAGTTTGCGTTCATTCTTAATACGCTTAATATATGCCGTACAAAACTTGTGAAACAATGAACACATGCATTAAATTTTTACGGATTTGTTATCAATATACATACACGGAGAATCTGCCACTTATGGAATATGTATACCTACCTATTGAACGAAAAGTGAGTATATAGTTATCGAGGTATGTAAAACACAGTGACGCACAGAAATAAACACGATATCAGTGAATTTGCCTCGGTGTACTGACATAATGATTAGGTAATATAGTATATTCAGTGAAGACAGGACATAGTTGTGGAAAAAGAAATTATACAGTTACACCAGAAATAAAATGAAATTCTATGGGTGGATCTGTCTGGGTTTGTGATATACTATTCAGGTAAGGTTACATATTAAACGAAAACTGAGTAGCTATCGAAAGTTATGAAATAAATACGAAATATTCGCTAACAGGTCGCGAAGGATGTGATTTTATTTCTGTACATAATGAATACTCATACGATCAAAACTGCACAATAACACAAATTGTTTATAGCGATTGTTTAAATTCAAACTCGTGTAGATACGCAGCAATGTTCTACAGCAAGCAAAACCACGATAACTTAATGAACTTTGACCATCCATGTTATATGTAAACTTACCATCAATTTGGTTCCGAGCAAAAGTCGTGCCTTGTCTTCCTCAGGTAACGTAGCAATTTCTTGATCGAATTTCGGTTTTGAAGAACCGCCACTTTTCCCTTTCTTTAGTACGTTCTTCACAATAAACTGAAAGCAAACATTTACTAAAACCGGATGAAATATAAATATTCAATTAGAAATATTTTGAATTTTTGTCTTTGTTCTTACAGTAGCAGCTTTTTTTATTCGCCAAGATGGTGTTCTACGTGCGTTGAATATATAATTTAGAGACGTAAACAACGCTATCGAGCGTTAATTTACAAAATGAGCCACCGAATATCAGCCATGCTGTTTGAATAGTTTAGAAAAAATAAATAACTATTGTGCTAGTGATGTGAAAGTACACAGAGGATAAATTACCCTGTAAGTGGGACCAAATTCACCTAAATAGCATAACCGGTTGGGGAGATATTACCATTTCCGTGTATTTCGGGTCCTTTGTGCCCTTTGAAAACTCATTTTGACCCAGCACTTCAGCGTAACTAAAGTCAATAACAGCACTCCATTTGCAGTTATAATACAGGATAAATTGCTCTACAAAAGAGACCAAATAAACCCATTTAAGTCCAACGTTTATGAAAATATTAACATTTTTGTGTATTTTGAGTCTAATGTACCCATTTTAAAAACATGTTTTTACCCAAATCCTACATCCTTACAAAGCAAGTAGCAAAGAGACATATAATCTTATAAAGGCTTATTTGCTCTACAAAATGAGTCCAATTTTACTCAGATTTCAACATTGCTCCTTTAGGGACCAGACAAGAGCACATTTGGCCCACATTTTCGGGATAAGATGTTGAAATCACGCTTCGAGAATATCTAAAAGACAAAGATTTATAAGTTTGAAATGAGGTATCGCGCGAATCAATTCGCCCCGCCAAAGTTCAGTTATGTGTGAATCCTACAAGCCCAATAACAGGCATTGCCAAATTTCACCAATGTCACGACTAGTAAGAATTCTTTGGTTCGCTCGTTATACTCACTACACTCACAATTCAAATATGGTCACAACATGTAATCAGGTGATATAACATATAAAAATTACATACACACGAATGTACCTACTCCTCTCCCATAGACTTTTCCCATAAACAATATGCACCGCCAGGACTATTGGATTGGTATAGTTTCAGTTTAGTCTTGCTTAGCAAAAGGTACTATAAACGCTGTGTTATCCCTGCAAGGAGAGAGGCTGGGAAATAATATACATAGAAAATTGGAGTCGTAATATAAGTTCCACCAATATTGGATCGCATGTATAGGTTTTGGGTACCGTAGTTCGACGCAAAAAGGTTGCTGAAGCGATATCAATATTAAGAAGGAAATGCCATAGGAAATTATACGCTATGTGAATTAGACGGAAATGAGTTTCTCCCTTATAGATGGAAACAAAATAGCTAACACAAATATTGAATTAAAATGTTTCTAATGTCATGTTTAATCTTCGCCCACAGGTATACGACATAACTATTGAAATTTGAATTGAAATTAACTATGAAATTTGAGGTAAATCGATTTACTCGTTATCAGGTTACTGAACATAATACCATACTGGGGCGGGGGCGGATTTAGATCTAGAGACGTGAATTTTTAACCGCTACACCGCAAAAAACATAAATGTACACACATTGAGCTCGAAGCTGTGTGTGTAATAATGAGTTATAATTTTTATCTTGTTAAATCCCACTCAAGCCAAAATATGGAGCAATGGGGAATCGAACACTGGACCTTTAGCATGCGCAGCAGACATGTTAACCACTACACCGTGAGCCTACTGGGAATGTATGATGTTATTCTAAACAGCGAAATGTCGCTTAGCGCTTCGTGACGCAGCTACAAAATTATTATTTATTACGCGTGATATCTATGCAACCCCGCGGCCAAATCCGGAGCAGGCAGATGTAGACTCATTACTCTTCGCATACGCTGATCTATTACGTTGTTCTAAACAGCGAATTGACACCCATAACGTGGTACCATTAAACACAATCAACGTATATAAAACTTATACAATTTTTATTATAATCAATCCCAGAAAGCTTTTACTAATACGAATCATTTGCGTTTCTGCTAACAAAGTCTATGTAGAAATTTGAGACACCAGAACTATGTAGCTCTACCCGAGCCAAATTTGTAGATTTCTTTACATCATACTATTGGTTTGGAATAGTAATCATTCATGATCTGCACACCTGAGTACCAAGGCAGTAAATACCGTGCCACAATTTCGTGACACATATTGTATTATTATTAGTTCACTAAAAATCAAATAATATTGTACTGGTTAAAAACATATGCTAGATCGTTGATTTTTTTGTTTGGTGCTCAGTAGATATCAACACTAGTACACTGTTTCATAGCCAAAGTGACGAATTCTGGGTGTTGAATATGTAATTTAGAGAGACAAGTACAACCATATTGAGAATCAACTTACAAAATCAGCCGAATATCAGTGATGTTGCTTCAATCGTTCAGAAGATAATACCCATTTATTGCGTATTTAAGTACTCCCTATGTGGTACTACATAAAGGGTAAAGCGCTCTACCAAATTATATCAATAAAACCGTACCTACGGGTTCTGGTGATGTTGCCGTTTGTGTATTTTGGGTCTGATAAACCTTTGAAAATCCATTTTGATCCAATCATGCGGCGCAAAATGATGTCAACAGAGCAACTAATAAAGGGTAAACTGCTCTGCAACCAATAACACCTATATAGTATTAGCGGCTGTAGAGATATTGCCGTTTTCGCGTATTTTGGGTTTCGTTGGCCCATTAAAAAATCACTGATTCTGACCCAACCCTGGTACGAAACCAATAATGACAGCAGCATACTATGAATGTAGACCGCTGCACACGGTGCAACTATGTATAGGATGAATTGCCCTACAAAATGAGGCCAATACGTCCCATCTCGAGGGATTACTATGATATTTTCACTTTCGTTTATTTTGGATTTCGTGGGCCAATTGAAACGCCAGTTTGACCTAACCCTGCAATGTAAATTACAACAGCAGCACACTATATGACGGTCTGTAGAGGGTGAATTTTGATCTATAAACTGAAAACAACACCCGTATAGATCGAGAGATTGTCGAGATATTGTTGTTTAGGTGTATTTTAGATCCCATAGGTCTAATCCCATTTTGCTCCAATCCTGCAGCGTAATAAACAGCAGTGTACTAATATCCAACTACAAGAGTGGGACCTGCTCTACAAAATGAGATCAATTAACCCCGCCAAAGGCCCATTTAAAACCCATCTGACCCAAATCCTGCATCCTAAAATAGCCATGTACCATTATGGTGTACAGCTTAATAGAGCGTTTTATGCCCTACAAAATCAGACTAATTTGGCTAAGATATCTGTGCCAACTGTGGAGGTACACTCTATAACGTGCTTTTCGGATCCCGCTTTCACCCGATCCGAGCCAAATTGCCCCAGTTTTAAGGCCGAAAGAGTTGGAATCCCTTTGGCGCCTAAAAGAGTACGAAATATTTTAAACTTTAGAATGAGCTATCTGCAACTAAATCCGGCCGGCCGAGAATTCGAGTCACCACAAAAACGATCATCGACAAAATTTACAGCTGCCGCCAGCATGAATTTTTCGCTTCGTTCGTTCCAGTAGACACAGAATTCAATTAAAAACAATGATTTTAAAATGAGGTATAACAATGGTCTTTATGGGCTAGTTTGGAAGCCGTAGTTTGTGTGTAAGAAAATTTGATTCTGTTTTTTTGGTTTAAATGCTGTAAAGCAGCCTAACTGGTTTAAAACAGGCAACTGTTTTTTAAGCGTTTTTGAGAGTATTATTATAAATGAAAAATTCCGCAAAAATGATAACTATTCATACATATTATTCGTTCACTAGAACACCTAATAACTTACCTGTTGTAAAAGTGCCCGCTTGGATCGTTGTTTAATTGCAAGCGCCAAATCCAACCAAGTCCAATTTCGTTCGTGATACTCCAGCTCCGGAAAAATAAACTGGAAACACATTACGTCCTCGATATTTTTCTCTTTTTCACCTTTGTAGCTGAGCAAAAACGAAACTTGAGGCACTTTAATATAGAGAAACAGGTTATTTTTAGCTGCGCGATGCTTCATTTTGTCGATGTCATCCAATTTTGTTGTCGAATCCTTGTCCTGACCACTAGCACCGCGACGTTTGCTGTTGTTCTTTCCGCTGTTCGTCGTTCCGCCTTGCCTGTCAGAGCTAATCCCAGATTTACCCTTTTTTCGCTTGCCACCGCCTGCGGATTTTAGTCTTGCTTTCCCTGTTGGCGTCATTGTAACTGCAACTGTTTCGTCGGTTGTTGAGAATTCGTCCGCAATGGATACATTATCACCCAAATTGATGCTCTGGGTTGCTGCCAAGGATCCCAGCTGACCCACGCTACCGGAATGTGGTATAGAGCCTTCGCCGGCTACTGTATCGCTTGTCGAAGGACTTTCCTCAATATTTCGATTAGGGAAGAAATATCGCATCATAGCACTGAAAAATGCATAAGTCAACTGAACAGTCATGGGTACTACGTTGACTTCAAAATGTTCCTTAACGGGAATCCCACCCACAGGTTTTAGGTCACGACAAATCACACGAACTGCAAGTTGGCGATCGGACGCCAAGCGTCCTAACGATTTTTGTGGCTGAAGGACATCCCTAAACGGAGTATTCGGAAGTAAATTTTCAATCTTCACGTTTCCAATTTCAAGAAGATGCTCGCCGGCGTTATCAACACGTGCAACACGGGTATAGAGGAAATTCTGAATCTGCATCTGTGCCAGACCCAGCTGGCCGTCAGTCTCGGTCAGGCGCCACTGAGCATCTTCAAAGCAAACCTCAAATCGCCGCGCGATAGCTGCTTGTTCTTGATCGCTCGCGCTGCGATGATGGTCATCCAAATGCATGCTCCTCGAAGAATCACCATGTTGCCTTGGCGTTTGTCGCCACGCTGTCTGAACTTGCTTTTGTTTGAAACAATTGATCAGCATCGCCAGGTCATCGCTCCGTAACACGAGTTCCCGTTTATAATACTCGACCTGGGCATCCATTTCAGTCAACCTATTAATTAGCTCTACGTCGTTCGGGACTTCGCCAAGCTGTTTCGTCAAATGATAAACCTGCCTCTCGAAATAGCGCTGATTTGCTTGAAGGTCACGGACGGCATTCTGATGGGCCAAAATTCGTGGCCGAATATCCTCAACGCTTTGTAGCTGAAGCTGAAACCGAAGGCGTTGCGATCTCTCGGCGTACTCCTTTTTCTTCGGATCGACAAACAAAATCAAATTGTTCACAATATCTATAATCATATCATACTGTGCGCTATTCGTGCACCCGATTAACGAATTGTGCTTAACTGTGAAACAGTCGACGTATTCGCGGGTTTTCCACGAGCATATCGGGGCCATCAAGTCTTCCAGCCGCGTTGTAGGCGGAGAAGCGAATTCCATCAAAATCGGATCGATGGAATCATGAAAATGACAAAAGTACAAATGACAACTAGTTCGACTGATTATACGCTGAAGCTGTTGATGTGGCATAATTGTTGTCGCTAGCGGTGCCGTGAGCGGCGTTAGCGAAGACGATGACGGCATAGCTGCATTCTGCGAGACAAAAGCCTCGTCAGTTTGTGTCCGGGCTTGAGTCATTTCTGTCAAGACACCCCCAGCGGATTCGCCAATGCCCACGACGCTTTCAACGACGTTTGTTGACGCTGCCCTCGACTCGCGGCCTACAATTACTTCTGTTGGAAGCCACTGGACGTTTTTTATGCTATTGTTACAACTCGAACATGGGCTAGACTCGCTATCACTAAACAGCGTTGCATAATACTGGATACCGTGAAGTGCACCGGTCCAAGTAGTTTTTCCGAGCAATTGATTATCGTCACGCCAAACCGGATTATGGATACGGGACACAATTTCTGCCCGAGCAGCACAGCATAACACGTACCCGGTGGACTCGCAGCCTTGCAGCAAAACTTGACCGTTGATCAGCTCAAACTGCCAACTTGTATGAAGCATGTCATTGCCGGTGCATAATGTAACGCCATGCAGCTGTTCAGTCGGCATTTCGTCTGCGTTTACATCTTCGGCATATGCTGTAAATTTAGATGACGACTCCTGGATCAACTGATTGAGCAGATGTGCAGCAGCATGGTGCGAACCGTCGCAGCTGCTAACTCCAGAAAGCGCATGTGATGCGCTAGTGGCAAAACCACAAGTCGGATACATGCCAGGGCTAGTCAAATTAGTACTACCTCCAATAGAACTACCGTGAGGACCTGTCGCTGAAGTATTTTGAGTTCCATTATTATATCCTGCCGAGAAATGAGCCGACTGTCGTGGAGTTTTGTTGCTATCATCACTCGGTCGAAAAGCTTTCAAAGCCTCGGTGGACAAATTCTGACGAAGAACTCTTGCTCGCTGGAAACCGTCCAATATAGCAATCACAACCTCCTGGTTAGGTTTAGTCCATGCCCCACGTAGATCATACAACACCAATCGATGTGTAGGCATATCGTGTTGATTTGTTTCACTCGCGAGTGAGTGATTTTCTCGGGCATACGATAGTCGACTGATTCTCATAAAGAAGTTCCGGTTCGGTTCCGTCTGTCCGCCAACCAGATCGTCGTCATTTGCCATGGCCTTTTTCTCCGAAAACAGATACACGTCAACGTCACCAAGCTGAGCGTTCATAAAACTAGTTGACCATTTTATACCCATTCGTCGTATGAGGTTACCACCAACACCAGTTATGGTTTTCTCTCCACGAGGGTCAACCGATTCCGCACTGTCGGTAGTAGCTGCAGCCATCAAATTCGGCGCTGAGCCATTTGGAGCAGCGGAAGTGGTATGCAAATGACTTGCAGCAGAGGTCGCTTTCAAATTATTTTGGTTACTATTACTACCGAAACTTGCTCCAGTATTTCCGCTTATTGTTGGAATTAGACTTAGTGAATGAGCAGAACTGAGCTGCACTGACCGCCCTATGAGGCGGAAACCGTGATGTGATGAAAATGACATCCAGTAGCTGATCACAAAGCGTGGAATCATTACCGACATTTGGACGTTTCTAGAAAACATATTATAAAATAATCCTTACATATTACCGTCAGCTACATCCCATTAATTTGCGCGTTTGTAACTTTTTCAATGAAATTGGCGCATTATAAATCCATTATTATTATTATTAATTTGCTGGATTCTTCTAAGTACCGAAAGTACATATACCCAGGTAGCGGAAATGAAAATACATTAGGGCGATCCCTCAAGTTTATTCGCCTTTATTTAAACTAGGGTACCATAAAACAAATGGAACTGCTACAAAACGTCAAATATGTGTAGTTTAACGCCTGATATAAGTTTTGCATATCTATATAATTGTGGACAGAATTTTTGTAATTTTTATAACAGAGTAGGGAAAAATTTGACGATATTTTTACCAAAATATGGAAAATTTAGCCATTTTTGGCCCACCAGAAAGTAGGTGTTCCGGCGACATTGCGTCCCTGTACGTCTAGACGAAATGGCATCGGTCAGCGTCCTGTGGAATTTGCTTCCGTTGTCATGCTGGCGCAATTTTGTCAGCGTATATTAGCCGGGTCTGCATTACGGTATGGTGATTGTGTTAGGAGATTTTCCACCTAGCTCATTAAAAAGAATATGTTAAAATCCGGTTCTCCATCACCGACAAGCATCACTAAACTCTTCACACTCGCTGAGACATTAAAAGGGAAGTGACAAAGTTTTGAATTAGATTAAGTACAAAACTCTGAATTGGATTCAGTATCACGAAGTCGCCTCCTTTTCCCCTATAACGGAACCCCGAAAAATCTATAATACACAACAAATTATCATTATATTTATTCTTGTGCGCCAGAAATTATTGCCGAGTTTCGAACGAACATCGAAAAGAAACAGAACAGAGTTTTCCCAAAGCAAACGAGTTAAAAAAACGTCGAACATACCCAGAATAAATTTTAAAATCGAACTAAAATTACACACACTACTGAGCAAAGTTCGTCTGAACAAAATTTAGAACTTTTCTCGAGCTAATATTAAAAGAACGCTAATCATTTCTGGCGACAACCACATATCATGGTTCTCATTAACTTTGTCGGTAAGCTTATTATTATTAATTATTATACAAATTCCTTCCAACCGACCGAGTAGCATGCTATAGGCTGCAGTGAAGTTTCATTTGTACGCCACACTACTAGCAGTACAAATATACAGTCATGGACAAAAATAAGTTAATAAAAAAGACGCTAAACGCGAACGAACGTAAACGAAAAACAAACGTTACAACCTTCTACAAACGAACATTTTTAACTAAGTTTTCTGCGTTTTTTTATGAACGAATGTACTGTTACAATCAGAATTAAATGATTATAAAATCGAACGCAGACGAAATCGATCAAAACGCAATCGATCGATCTTCGTTTACACGAAATTCGTTAAATTAAATGCAAACTAACGTTTTTTATTAAAATATTTTTTTTTAATTCAACACAATCGAAATTCATTGAAATAAACGCGAATTAACATTTTTATTTTGACGCAATTGAAATCCGTTAAATTTATCAAATTTCGTTTAAACGATCGATTTTTGTTTAAACGCAAACGATCGAAATCGAACGAAGCATCGATCGATGTTTGAGCACTTAATTCTGATTGTAACTGTAAACGCAAACAAAATGTTTACAAACGAACGTTGTTACGTTCATTTTTGTGCCCTTATTTTTGTCCGTAATAGTATATCCGAATATTTAGTTCAGGTTTGTGTATCGAATTGTGGATAATAAATCTCAGGTCCATTTCAACATTTTATGAAGACAACATGAGGAAAGCTATGAACAAAATAGAACCAAAAATATTCCTTTGGGGGAATTAAATTAACTGAAATTCATTGAAATAAACGCGAATTAACATTTTTATTAAATTTTTATTTTGACGCAATTGAAATCCGTTAAATTTATCGAATTTTATCAAAAATATTCTTTTGGGGGAATTAAATTAACTGCTGGTCAATAATTGATATTTTGCTACCCAATTCAATTGTCAGTTAATTTATCGAACTCTTTCGCTACTTGTTCAAAACTGTTCCTGAGCTATTTGCTTTAATCAAAGTTCATAACTGCATAATATTATGCTATTGGCGTACTTACTTAAAATGTCGAGTCAACTGCTGCCGTTTTTGTCGCCGTTGCTTTCTAAAGAGCGATCCGCGCTTAATCGGCCTATTCACAGCCGCAAACGTCGTTTGTTTCATACTGTCTAGCCATCGAAACGAATTGGCGTACATAATTAGCTGCGGGCAGGTCGAGTCTGGCGTTGACCGGGTTGCATCACCTTCGGTATCAAAAATACCTGGCGCTGCTGCGATATCAAAATTCAGTTGAAGGCCGAGGCTGCTTGAACGGAACGCGCGGTACGAATCGTGATCCTGAGAAGATAAGTGCGATTGGTATTAAGTAAAACACCCGAAATGAAACGTTTATATGTGAGCGCACCAATTATCAACTTTACGATCCTTACAATACAACAGTAGATTGTGCATGAAACTTTCGTATCTCTCATATTTAAGCTGCTTAATGGGCATAATTCTTTTTCAAATTAGATAAGTATTCTAACGATGCCAAACTCTGAGTATTAATAGTTTTAGGCATTAAATCAAATTGTTTGAGAAGGAATGGTGTAGTTAACAGCAAGTTATACTAGTAGCTTGTCTTAGAACCAAGGTGGTGAATTATGAATGTTGAATAAGTATAATTTAGAGAGATGTGAATAGCTATATTGAGTATTAAATTACAACAGGAGCCACCAAATATTAGCCACATTGCTGGAACAGTTGAGCAGATAATATACCGATTATATATTGTCCTTGCAATTTTCAAGTGCATAAAGGACGAATTGCTGTACAGAATGAGACCAAACATACCCATATAGATTGAGTTATCGTTTTCGTGTATTTTTGGGTCCCATGATCCTTATTGAGGATTAAAAATCATTTTTATCCTAACCCTGCTGCAAAAGAATTACAATAGCAGCACGTATTAGCAGCTATATTGAAGATGAATTATTGCTCTATAGCATCAAATCAAATCAAGCGCTTGCACAGATATTATTATTTTCGTGCATTTTGGGTCTGAAGGGTCCATTTTAGAACTGGTTTTGACCCAAGTCCTGCATTCTAAGAGAATCGCGTAGCTGTTAAACTATTATTTCTACGTTAGAACAGTCGAAAATAATTAAATTAATCGCAAACGACCGCTTTTCCTTTAAAAGAAATCGAACGATATGGTACGAAACTTCGTTTGATTTCTGAGCACTTATAATTCTGAATGTAACTGTAGCATAACCAGGACCTTAACGTATAAAAAATAGATCAATAATTATATGCTGCTGCACGTGCGCGATTTTAATGCAAACTTTACTGACGGGCTTTACACGAATGTATACAATACACTACCAAAACGTAGTTAATAGGCGGTGGTATACGCCCCAAACCCGAACCCATACTGATCGACCATACCCATAACCGTGTCAACTTTTTGAAGCCTTCGAAATTTTTGAATGATACCTGCGGCATTTTAATAGTGGTAGACGTCTGCGCATAATGTGTGGTCAGTATGTGCGTAATGGGTATGTTTCGAGCATTAATATGAGTATATCTGTTGCAGAGTTTTTTTCAAAATGGACCCGGGGCCCAGCAAATTTCTTTTGGGTCCAGACCTTAAACGCTGGGACCAGAGTTACAATTTTAGGATCGAGAATTTCACGAAATTTTACACAATAAACAAACGTAATTACGAAACGCAGACGTTATTACATAATTACAAATATATAAATTATTCTCTGCCGGTCCCAAGCCAGGATAAACGATGAGGGCCATCCATGACAACAGCAGCAAGCAACTATATACAGATGTAAGCACAAACGGCTGAAAGCCTGCACTTTGTAATATAATTTATTAGCAGACCCTATGTCTCCGAAGCCGAAACAGCCCTGGGTCCAGCGTGAGTCCAGCAGTTTTTTTGAGTCCACGTAAAATTATTTGGGTTCAGACCCACTTGTGGACCTAAAAACATTGTCTGTGGTACAGTACTCGTCACAATTGAACGTTTTCCGCTCGTTGTTCGCTCGCAATTTGCTCATAGAAAAACATAAATTTATTTTAAAATAATATATTTTTCGCTCGCTGCTCGGTGCTCGCTTGTTGTTAGGTCGTTGCTGGCGCCGTCGTAAGGCGCCAGTCCATTGTGACGAGTAATGTGTGTTTGCTTATATCTAGGCCACTTTGTCAAAATATGGTAGCACATTTAGTCAAGAAGCAGCCGATTCTCAACAATGTTGCCACTGGGTCCAGCCTGCAACTATAGCCCACAATAATTTTCGGCCTGGCTACTGAAAGATGTGCTGCACACGGTATATTCACTGAAGTTATAACTTCAATCAACATTAAATGTTGCATTAAAATACAGTACATGCCAGAAAGGACTGTTGTTTTTCGAGCGAGCAGTGATACGATAATAAATGCGCCCAGTGAGAGAATAGATTTATTTCTCGCGGGCAGTATCGCTATTTAAACAGGTATGTACAGCGGAAAAATAACTAACATTGTTCAATGAAAATTCGGGAATTTTGTCAGGCGAACATGGTGCCACAGCGTGATGATCGTGCGGATTTCCGATACAACTCCACAGCATTTTCACTGAAAGTTTTAGTTTTGGCAAGTGCAAAACTCGAAGATCGTCGTATTTCGATGCAGTCCGCAAGTAGACATCAAGATCGGAACGAATAAGAAAAACGCCACTAGTCGCACCCCAATCGAATTCAAAATCGGAAAAGCTAATCTCCGCCTGCTCCGTTGTATTATAAGGATCCGATGACGAGAGAACTATCGCTGTCAGCTGAAAAAAATATTGTAACTTCTATTCAAAGCAATAATTACTAATGCACTAAAGTGAAACCTGGCTTGCCGTTTGAAAGAGGTTTACCTAACGTTTCTTTCAGATGTAGTGCATTATTCGCAACTATATGTTTCACATGAATGTCCAAAAATTGCAGCACTAATATGCAAGCACCAATCGCACTAGTAATTTCTAACAAAACGCATGACTTTAGAATTTTATTGAAGTTTTGCTATTACTGACACTACTTTAGGAGACCGTATGATACTTTGATCCATAAAGACAGTTGTGGCTGCAAAAATACCACAATTTCGTTGGTTTTTGAAACCATCTACGTTTTTAGGCCGTGTTCACATTGCATCCAATCCGATCCGATCCGAATTGTGTTCACATTGTATCCCATGCGATCCAACACCACGAAACTCTTTGCCTAGCGATGCGTTCGTATGTATTTATTTTTAGCACTATTTCATCCGACTTGGTCCAAAAAATAGTGCATGCTGTGTCGGATATGACTAGGATCGGATGCAATGTGCATACTCGATATAAAACACACGTCCGATTCTGATCGGATCGGATGCAATGTGAACACGCCGTTAAAGTCTCCACATACCTACCATGCTTTTGATCGTTTTGTAGGGTTGTTGTTTTTCAGTTTTTGCATTTTGTGTATTCCGCCATTATATTAAGGCTTCAATAATTCAGTGAAGCTAAAGGCTCAAGGTATTATTGCATGTTTGATTGGTAATTCGCTGTCCCAAGGTGCTGCCCATAACCCAACGCTAAATTTATAAAATTCCGACATTGTAAGGCTTCAATAATTGAATAGAGCTAAAGCCTCACGGTATTATTGTATGTTGGATTGGTAATTCGCTGTCCCAAGGTGCTGCCCATAACCCAACGCTAAATTTATAAAATTCCGACATTGTAAGGCTTCAATAATTGAATAGAGCTAAAGCCTCACGGTATTATTGTATGTTGGATTGGTAATTCGCTGTCCCAAGGTGCTGCCCATAACCCAACGCTAAATCTATAAAATTCCGCTCCGACAATGAAGTTGCAGCGTCAAAAATAAAAAAAAATAATTCCTGTTCTAAAGCAAATTAGTTTTATGGCCAAAATGGCTCGCTCGCAATTGGCTTCCCTGCAACGCTCCCGCAAATAACTACGTTATCAAACAGGGACCTTATGAAACGAACGAAATTTATTTCTAAATAAAGAACTGAGTAGGAACACTATGCTGCTAAGTCGAGGTGCGTTGGTTTTATAAGCTTTCAAGGCGTTTAGTGATGGGTATTGGCTTAGCTGAAACACATTCGAACGTATTTAGGAGACAGTAAAATTGAGATAATAGAGGAAGAATTGTTCTACAATATTAGACCAAAAACGCCCATTGTTGTGGAGATATTACCACTTTCCTGTATTTTGGATCTCATATGCCGGTTTTTGAACCAGTTTGAGCAATATCCTACATCCTTTGAGCAAAACTGTTATATACAGTGTTATAGAGGCATTTGCTCTACAAAATGACTCCGATTTCGCTCAGATAGCTAAGCCGGTTGTAGGGTTATAATAGTGTGATTTTTTTGGCCCCGAAAAGCATCATTACCCACTTTTTCAGAGAAGTTGTTGGAGTCAGTCTTCGCACCTTACTAAAGGGCACAAATGGAGATTTCAAGCTTTCAATTGCGCTATCGCTCAAATCAGTCAGGCCAGCCAAATTTGAATTATGCGCGTCACCCCCAACTTGTAACTCTGTCGAGATTGCAGAGCGTAGCGAAGCATAGGTACACCTACGCCTTTTGCGTGCACAACTAATCAACTCTCCTTAGCATACGTCGATATTCTATATGTGGATATCACACAATACCGCACAGGTTACAACAAAACTAACACCGTCAAAAAGTTTGCCATGCCCGAAAACTTCCAAGTGCAAGCTATCAGCCTCCCAGGACGTTGCAATAAAATTAGGAATTTTGGGTCGAGGAACCATGGGGGCGCCATACCCCCGTACCCATGGAACCATGGGTCGCAGAGCAAAACCAACATCGGCAATGAGTTTCCCATGCCCGAAAAACCCCAAGCAAAACCTTTCAGGAGCCCAGCACGTTAGAACAAATTTTCGAATTTTTGGTCAAGGAACCACGTGGGTGCCATACCTCAAACTCACAATAAATTATTCTAGAACCAGAGTCTTAATCGAAAAACAAAAAAGAGCCATCGGAATTTACATTTTAGTATGAAATATACCCAACCATAGAAAAAAATTCCAAAGTTAAGAAAAAGATAACCTTGCGTGGTAAAAACCCTCATTTTGACCTCCAACCCCGGAACCAGACCTCAAATCAAAAAAGCTTGGGCGATATACGCGGTTGTAATCGACTATGCCGGTTCGAATAAGCCCAAGATCATGAAAATCGGTTATGCCGTTCTCGAGTTATGGTCGATCACACCCAGGCGGAATTTAAAAGCTTTCGCCCTGCAACTCACCATCTCCACTAGGTTACACTATGCTCTGAAAACAAAATAACGGACCTTGCCAATTTTCACTACTGCAACGGGTAGTAAGAATTCTTTGCTTCGTTCTATGCACTCAGTACTCAGAATTCAATTAAGATATGGAGCACGATAGGATAGTTGTTAATCAAACCACGAGGTAATGAACCGTCCCGTGGGAGATAAATAAAATTTACACATCTCCTTCAATTCCACGCTAGCGTGCTTCCATTTACCCCAACAGAAATTTGCTTATTTCCGTGTAGCTATATATCTTAATAAATTTGTAGTATGCAATAAAATACTGAAACTTGCATACAGAGCGTTGATTTCTATATTAAAGTAAAATAGTTAAATTTTGGTTACTTGATTGCAAGCCATCACAAACCGTCCATGCAAAAGTAGACGAATTTTATCCCAAAACGGCAAGACTGGGCTAGGATCGGTTGATGGGTTTACAATCAGCTCGAACGACTGAGCAATCATCGCCAGACATGGCTCCCAACACGGACCGTACGCAGATTTCAACGTTTCGCTTTCACAATTTAGATCGTAGTAAAATTTTAGCGGTGGCATGTTGCGTTCCACCAAATATGAGCCCCATGGCTCACCAAAATCCAGCGTCACACAGCGCTTGGCTGAAAATAATAAATCTTATCAGCGAGTGAATTATTGCATTTCGGCAGTGGCAACGCCACGATTCTACTGTAGGGCGGGGTGGGTCTATCGTGTCCATGCTGGAGCAGTCGGGGTTGCTTGCCACCTAAAATGCGCCGAACCCCCCCCCCCCCCGCGCCTCAGGCGCGCCAAAACAAAAGGCAAAGGCAAACATGAGGATAACTTTATTAAAACTTGACACAAATTGGCATACGCCGCCCCAATCTCGCCCCCCCCCCCCCCCGAAACTTCTAGCGCCGCAATTCGATTTTAGCCCCAAAAATGCTTTATATTATTATTTTATAGCTTTTTTATTTTTAACCTTAAAATCCTCTAAAACACAGTGATTTTACAGTTTTCGCAGCTTTTACACATTTGCTTTCGATTTTTGCCCCCCAAAATGCTTTCCTCTCAATTTTAGCCCCAAAAATGTTCGAAAAAGCGTTCATTTTACAGTTGTCTGACGCTTTATACACCGCCCCTTTTTCTCCCCTCCCCCTTTCCGATGAGGTCCCCATTTTGCCCATCCCCCCCGATCCGCAAGGGTCCATGGAGAAGCCAGGTCCATGGGGATTTTTTAGATAATGCTCCCGGGCGCACGATTTTTCACGCGAGGTGGTAGCCGTGGCACGTGTATGTTCAGGTTCCGCGCGCCGAACGCGCCAAATTTTTTCAAGACACTCTGCGATACATTTTACAAAAATATATCGGGGGCATCGATACTCCCCCAAAAATTTCTGATGGGGGCGCGCCTAGGTCTCAGTGCCCCTGCATGTATGGTGCATTTTTCTATCAAAATATTCACATAAGCAAAACTTCAACAGGAAGAGAGTACATTAATCATAAACACGGATCGAATTCGAAATCATAATAAATCTACATTTACAAAACACAGAACTAGCCACAATTCAATTATTGACTGTCGCCTTAAAAGCGAGTAGATAGCGAACAAAAAATGAACTATACAGCTGCAAAATCCTCATGACACTGCGAGCGCAATATTGTGACGAGTACTGTACAGATAAGCTAGTTGCGCTTGAGCGTTAGCGAGCTCGCCAGTAATCTCAAGTTGGAGTAATAAACTTTGCGATGTCGCTTTGCCACAAGCTAGTAACACCTTTTATTCGTCTACAGTAAACGAGCTACAAACGTTGGAAATTCGTTCAATGTTTCGGTGATTGCGCCAAGGTCGGTCGATTAGTGAGCATTAGAAAATCTTACACATAGGTACATTGTAATCCAATTATGGTGAGAAGTAGAACATAATTAGAATATTTTGCAGTCCACACTATAGCCCCGCAGGGAAATATAAAGAAATTTTAGTTGAAAAATTCCATTTTCCATAATTTTGAACTTACCGGGTGGTGATTTTGCCGCCGGGTGACCGAAATTTTTGCCGGGGGCAGCCAAAAAAGTGCCAGGGGGCGCCTTCCGGGGGCATCTCGATTTTGCCGGGGGGGGGGCGCCCAAAAGTGCCGGGCCCACCCCGCCCCCCAATTTGGAGAGGCCAGTACAACAGAAATACGATATGACTATAAATAAATGCGCATAGCTAAATATTACACCTCAAGAATGGTTGACTCAGAGGTTAGTGCAAGTCATAGTAACGTCGATACTTTTGTAAAGTGGGGAGCAAAACAACAAACGCTACACACACTCGATTCTCATTAAGATTAGGCTTTGTAAATACTGTGAAAGAACAATCGGCAGTAAGAATATTTCCGCTATCGAATTTGTCTGTAATGTAGAGAAATCGCCACCTAACTACCACTACTGGATTCTGTACAATGCATGGTTCGGGAGTAGTTCGCCAAGGATTTGCCTTAATTTCTGCCCCTAACTGTGCTCAAAACGAAGTTCGAACTACCACTGAACCAATATTAAAACAGGCCGCTGAAATATCGAACATAATAAATTAAAAGATTTTACATATACAAAATTCAAAATTATAAGGATACAAATAGCACTCATTTCTCAAATACGGGAACATTGCAAAACTAGAAGAGATGGGCTGTCGCGACGAAAAGTGAACATTTTTAGGCAGGGTCATTTTACGAAACCATGTACTTTTGAAACACCACTTTTTGAAGCCAAAATGAAACGGTTTCGTATGTACAGTGTCTATACCCCTTCCGACATAAAAACCATGAATTTTTCGAATACAGATGTCTCTATGCAAAAACGCTACCTGAAACCTGCTACAGGGGTCGGAAAGGACCCCCATGGGGGTCAAATTTTAATCCGAAATAAGTCATTATTCTGTAGGTTGACGCAGTGACACGCGAACCATGGTCTGTTTTTATGCAAGTTGGACCAAAATGGTCCAGCCATTTGGAGCACTTGCGCCCTAAAATTGGTGCCGCTAGGGCCCTTTTGGGGTTAAAAATCGACCAATTTAGAACAAACCTGTTGCAGAAGTTTTCTAGCGCAACGGAGACAGCACCTACAGATACCATTTTATGCTCACAAACCAACCATGAGCAGGGGATGTCCGACAAAAATTTTCAGGCAGTTCCTTAGGCCTTGTAAAAATTGGCACCCCGATATGTGTTAGTCGAGGGGGGGGGGCTACACCTGAGGTCGGGGAGGGGCTACACCTGAGGTCGGGGGCTACACTTCAGGTCGGGGGGCTACACCTCAGGTCGGGGGGCTACACTTCAGGTTGGGAGGCTACACCTCAGGTGGGGGGGCTACACCTTCCTACAGCATACATTGCGTGAAACTTTGGCTACTTCTAGAGACTCTAGATTTATTTTAATACGCTGCTGCTGTAAAACAAACACAATTTATGTATGATTAGCTTACATTTAGATGATGATACCAAGGACAATGCGAAGAATAGATGTGCGGGCAGGCAGAAGGGTTCCCTAGCTACCCAGTTAACAGCGCGGCCCCATATCATGGTGCAATGATGATGACTGATGATGAACCTATATAATAATATGATTCTTGCCACCTTCGATTTCTTTTATTATACATGCGGTCCGGGGAGGCTACCGGTCGGAGGGCTACATTTTCATTAAAAAGTCTTAATACATGGGTCGATTCTAGTATACTATATTTCTATCCGGTTTATTGTAAGACTGTATGCTAAATTTGGCTTTTTTAAATTTAATTTTCGGTAGGTCGAGGGGGGCTACATTTTGCATACCCCATTTTTGGGACTTTATGACCTTCGACCTCATAATCAAACAACACTTGCACAGACGCTAATATTCTTTTTTCAATAACAGCTGTACTGATTACGATTACCGTTATATAGCATTTTTGCGCTAGTGCACTTTGACGTTATTTACCAGCGTATACAAGCTGCCGGATTTGACCTTGGTCGGGGGGGGGGGCTACATGTCACGAAAAAAATTTTCGGAAGCTTGACGTCATCTTCAGTGTCAATGCTTACTCCCAAGTTTTTGCGGAAAAATTAGCAAATACCAAAGGATCACAGTGAAATGAAAAACACACGTATCACGAGCTGCCGATACGGCGAACGTTTATAGTGGGACATGTGTTTTTGGCTTCATTTGGCCAACCCGGTTTGAATTCCTCTGGCTCATGCTATGTTAGGGGTACAGAGGTCCACCATACCTCATTATGACAGTCGGACATGCTATTACTACATCTCACAGCGACATTAAATTTCCTTCCAAAAGACTGGTGCTATGGGCCAAAAAGTGCCGATGCAGCCCCCCCCGACTAAAATGACATGGTTTCGTGAAATGACCCGGTAATATCGTACAGAACTGTGGAATGATAAAAATAATCAGTAATGCTAAAGTATACGCTAAACATTGCAAACCTAGAAAAGAGGGGCTGTCGCGACGAAAAGTGAGCATTTTTAGGTAATACCGTACAGAACCGTGGAATGATAAAAATAATAAGTAATGCTAAACTGTACGCTAAACATTGCAAAGCTAGAAGAGATGGGTTGTCGCGACGAAAAGTGAGCATTTTAGGTAATATCGTAAACAACCGTTCAATGATAAAAATAATAAGTAATGATAAACTATACGCTAAACATTGCAAAGCTAGAAAAGAGGGGATGTTGCGACGAAGTGAGCATTTTTTGGTAATATCGTAATGAACCGTTCAATGATGAAAATAATAAGTAATGCTAGACTATACGCGAAACATTGCAAAGCTAGAAAAGAGGGGCTGTCGCGACGAAAAGTGAGAATTTCTAGGTAATGTCGTAAAGAACCGTGGAATGATAAAAATAATAAGTAATGCTAAACCATACGCTAAACATTGCAAAGCGCAAAGCTAGAAGAGAGGGGCTGTCGCGACCAAAAGTAAGCATTCTTAGGTAATATCGTACAGAACCGTGGAATGATAAAAATAATAAGTAACGCTAAACTATACGCTAAACATTGCAAAGCTACATAGAATCCTGTCGCGACAAAAATAAGCATTCTTAGGTAATATCGTACGGAACCGTGGAATGATAAAAATAATAAGTAATGCTAAACTATACGCTAAACATTGCAAAGCTAGAAGAGATGGGCTGTCGCGACGAAAAGTAAGCATTCTTAGGTAATATCGTACAGGACCGTGGAATGATAAAAATAATAAGTAATGCTAAACATTGCAAAGCTAGAAAAGAGGGGCTGTCACGACGAAAAGTAAGCATTCTTAGGTAATATCGTACAGAACCGTGGAATGATAAAAATAATAATTAATGCTAAACTATAAGCTAAACATTGCTTACACCGTGCCGCGCCGATCATCTCAGCTGCAGCCAATTTTCCCCATATATGAGCATCTTTGAGCGATAGATATGGCTGTGGATAGTCGCGCATTGTTGCTGTCATATCGCCCAAGTCGAGTTCGACTATACGACAAAATAGCGTTGCAAATTCGCTTGATGGATCAGGTGAAGGGCTAAAGCGAAAAAATAAGCTATAATAAATAATTAATATAATGTCGCTGCTTTTGACAGCGTAACATATTCTTCAGATAATGTGTATTGAAATGCCCACAAAAACACACACATGCAGCAAGATAAAAGCAGAGTAGCACGCCGTTCCAAGTAGACAGTGGAGTCATTTTAGAGTACCCCTAAACTAAAGACCATGATTTCTGATGATTACCAACGGGGCCATTTGTTCATGCAAACACACAATTGAATCACAACTATTCTAGCAGCGGACTGCCAACAAAATGAAGAAATCGTTGTGTCAACTAAGAGCCCAACTCATGCGCCCAGGAATGTTCTCCAAAAAATGACCACAATGCATCGGTCACGTGTTTTTGGAAACAGCTACTGTTTTTCACTTAAAGTTGTGCAGTTGTGTTTCTAGTGATAATACCCATATGTTAAACAGACTTCAACTGCTGTTTCTGTACAAAATAGCAGCACTGATTGAGCTTATTGCAGACAATCTCTGTACCAGCCTATGTACCTATGTAAGTTGGATTTTGATTAGTGGTGTTTGGTAGAGAATAACAATTGTTAGGTATGTACGTAGCTTCATTTAAGCCATGTTCGAGCGATACGTTAAATTGATGAATGGCATATGAATTTTATTTTTCAGTTATAAATGAATAACAGCACGACGAAACAACAAGTACGCCAAAATGTATTTTATTATAAGTCATGGTCTTTAAATATAATACCCGACAGTAATATGATCGCTTTTGGCTCCACATTGTAGTATGTCCGCTTTTGTTCGACATTATAATATAATGTTTTTTGGTTCGACATTGTAATATCTGGCCTGTCCACAGTGGAGGTGGAAGGTGGATGGGGAACCCACTTTGTAAATTCCCCATTTCGTGAGATTTTGCCCCCGTGACCGTCACCCCTCCTCGCCATGTTCAACTGCATCCAAAAATGTCACCTCGAAATTTATGTCTCCTATATGCAAAATGGTTTTTAAACATTAATTACCACTATTTCTAATGCTAAAAGATCGTTTTATAGCTTGAAAATACATGCATGGCAGTAAACCTACATAAGAACACGGTAATATTTAGTATTTTTAAATATGATATATTCTCACACTTTGAAATTTCACCCGAGAATGAACATCGAGACCCACAAATATCGTTCCCTACTATTCAGAGGGCTGTGGGCATACCAGTAATATGACCGCTTTTGGCTCAGCATTGTAATATGACCGCCGTTGGCTCTACATTCCGTGCCTGTTCGCTGTCTGCTCATACTTCATTATAGTGTTGCCAGCTTCTGGCCCAAATGTTACGTCCAAAAACCTGGTGTCTACTGTACGTCAACAAATTAAAAAACCCCAAATATTCAGATGACAACAGAATGTGCGCATTGTCTTTTACGACAATATTGATCGAAAGGCCAATGCAATCTTTTCCTAATCAAGTAGCGTCGATAATTATTATTGTCGAATGTCAAATGCCAAGCCGTGCCTTACACGTGCCGTACATTCCGTGCCTGTTCACTGTCTGCTCATACTGCATTATAGTGTTGCCAGCTTCTGGCCCAAATGTTACGTCCAAAAACCTGGTGTCTACTGTACGTCAACAAATTAAAAAACCCCAAAAATTCCGATGACAACAGAATGTGCGCATTGTCTTTTACGACAATATTGATCGAAAGGCCAATGCAATCTTTTCCTAATCAAGTAGCGTCGATAATTATTATAGTCGAATGTCAAATTCCATGCCGTGCCTTACACGTGCCGTACATTCCGTGCCTGTTCGCTGTCTGCTCATACTGCACTATAGTGTTGCCAGCTTCTGGCCCAAATGTTACGTCCAAAAACCTGGTGTCTACTGTACGTCAACAAATTAAAAAAACCCCAAAAATTCAGATGACAACAGAATGTGCGCATTGTCTTTTACGACAATATTGATCGAAAGGCCAATGCAATCTTTTCCTAATCAAGTAGCGTCGATAATTATTACTGTCGAATGTCAAATTCCATGCCGTGCCTTACACGTGCCGTACATTCCGTGCCTGTTCGCTGTCTGCTCATACTGCATTATAGTGTTGCCAGCTTCTGGCCCAAATGTTACGTCCAAAAACCTGGTGTCTACTGTACGTCAACAAATTAAAAAACCCCAAAAATTCAGATGACAACAGAATGTGCGCATTGTCTTTTACGACAATATTGATCGAAAGGCCAATGCAATCTTTTCCTAATCAAGTAGCGTCGATAATTATTATTGTCGAATGTCAAACTTTAAAGTAAGAGGTATACTAGTAGTTTCTATATTAAGTTAACTTTACAATGCTTAGGGAAACATGTCAAACAGTATTTAACATCATTCTGAAGATTGATGGATTAAAACTTATTGCACGTCCATGATTCAATATTGTCTCATTTTATAATGACTGTATTTATATCTAAGAACACGTGTTACTAAAATTGCCAGGATGCTCTGGTGAGCTCCTGCGAAGGAATTATACAGTAAAAAGTAAACAAAAAAATATGGCAATGCTTTTTACCCCAAATACATAACATTAATCTTAATTATTTAAGTGTTTATTGCGATTCTTTCGTATTATAACTATAATAAGATTCGTAAATGATTTACGATTTTCTAGCGACCCAAGTTTTCGAAATATGCAGAATCAAGAAATGCAGCGCTGGCTGCGTAGTGCCTGCTTGAAGTTTGATTTCAAGCTATTTTCCCCTTATTTACAATGAATTAAAAGCAAAAAAATCAGAGGCGCCTATTTGGTCCCTTCCACGGGGTCGCTACTGATACAGAATTTTCGACTTCTACTTGTGGGCCCATCCGGAAATCAAGGCTGGCGCACGCCGTGCGAGCAAACATAAAGGGAGCATGGACTAGACATAAAGCAACTTGAGCGGCCGTTAATTAAGCAGCGAAGCGAGCAGCGAGCGAAGAATGAGCAAGTAGAGAGCGGACAGCGAGCGAGCGAACAACGCGCGAGCGGCGAGCCAGTGAACAACGCACGAGCGAGCAGGGAACGAACAACGAGCGAGAATCAAACGAACAACCAGCGAGCGAACAGCCATCAATCATCATACGAGCAGCGCTCGCTTGAACGTTGAGGGAGCAGCGAGCGAACGTCGCGCTGGCAGCTAGCGAAAGTTGAGAGAGCAGCTGCGAACGTTGAGAGCACTGAGCGAACAGCGAACATTGAGCGAGCTGAGATCGAGCTAACATCAAGCAAGCAACGAACGAATATAGAGCGAGCAGCGAATGAACATCGAGCGAGTAGCGATCGAACATCAAGTGATCAACGAGACGCGACGGGCATTGAGCGAGCTTGATCCAACATAGAGCGAATCTGGCAGTCAAATTTGGAGGGTGTGGGGCCCCTGGCATTTTCAAGTGCCCAGAAGTGCCTGCACATCTATAGACATACCTTCCTTTATCCATCATTCGCATATGCGCTAGGACATTCTCCTTTCCATGCAATGATTCGTCGGCTAATGCTTTAACCTGAACTGCGTTCAGTATGACAAGGAATAGATGAGTTCTCATGGGTTCCGCTTGGTAAATCTTTCGCGATCGCTCAACGTAGATTTCTGAATTTCGATGAATCAGTGAACGACGAAGTTCATCTAGTTTGCTGGCTGAAATCATTCAAAATAATTTAATATAACCAATCAATAGAACGTAACTTACTAAGGCGGCCGAAACGGGTCTAAAAATAAAGTAGATGGCTTTTTAACATCTCCAACAGTAAGTTTCAGAAGTGCAGTAAAATTATCATTTATCTTTGTCAGTGATACGCTACTGTTCGTTAGCAAGACGATCGCAATAAAATGTTTCAATTTATTACCTAATCAAGTTTCTCCAAAGTGGGGGAGTAGTGTGGGAGGCCTAGCATTTTCAGTGCCCATGATAAAAACGGGTGTCTCTGATTGGGGCCTCCTGGCGAAATTCTTTAACGTTTCCCCAGTGAAAAAAAATCCAGTTGACAATTTTTTTTACAAAATTGGTTTTTAAATGAAAAATTGATTATTTTCAGGCAAAAATTGATTGAAAAGTTGGTTATAATTTCAATATATACGTTTTTGCACCGTTTCGTAGGACATATATTAACAATTTCAGCATTTTCGCTGAAAAATAGTAAACTTTGAACTTTTTAAATTTTGCCTTTGAGTTCAAATTAGTAGGCCTAGTTCAAGCCCCTAGCAAAATCTAGCGCCACCAATTGAGAAGTAGAGGGACCCTAGGGTCATGCCCCTGCCAAAACTTTAAGCGAATGGAGGAGCCGGACTAGCTATTAACTCGCAAACAAGGGTGAAACGGAGCTAGCGTGTTTTCATTTTTAAGTTACCATATTATTTTATCACCTCAGGGTTCCCGGTGAATTTTGTTAAAATTTTCCAGCCGATCTAAAAAAATTCTATACCAATAATAACAAATAATAATACAACAATACCAACAACACCACCATTGGTAAAGGAACGTTTCGAATTATAAAAAAACTATTCTTACAAATCTTAAACCACAAAGCAAAAAAATACATACACATGCAAGTGTTACAACAGCACATGTATTTATATGATTGCATTAGATGCAATGCCGCAACAAATTTATATTAGTTTTGTAAGCTAACAGTTGGAAAATTGATCGTTGCTGCGGATAAATCTGAAAAAGACAAAAAATGCGCTTAGTCGCGAACAACACAAAATTTTTGAAGAAGTAATTTTGAAGTTTCCAAATATTTCTAGGTATTGCGAAATTTTTCCAGATTTTCCAAGATTTCCATAGTGTAACGGCCTAAATTCCAGATTTTCCATACCGCTAGGGGACCCAGTCACCTGTAACAGGATACCTTTTAATGCACCATCGTAAAATCTCCTGAACCCTCAACCAAATGAGGACCCTGAAACCTCGTCGACCCTAAACTCACCAAAAATAACGGACAACGCATCAAGTATTTGTGCTGGTCTCCAGATAACCAAACCATCGTATTCAGCCTACCAGAAACATTATTATAGACAATTTTTCGTGGTGACCTATACGCAATACATAACCAAAACAACTGAAGACAGACTATATTCTGGAAGTCGGATCATTGACCCTAGACCCATTGAAAACCCAGAAAACGCACGAAATGTGCACACTGGACTCTAAATAAGTAAATCAACATATTCAGCATACTGAAAATATATAGACTATTTTTGATGCCATGTAGCAAATTATTGAAGAAGGACCATTTTCTGAAAATCGGGAAACACTAAACCCAATGAAAACGTATGATGTAGCATTATTATATTCGTGCTGGATTCTAGATAATCAAACTATCGTATTCAGCCTACCGGAAAACCTATACAAAACAATTCTTGGCGACCTGTACGCAATATGTAACCTAACAACTACTGAAGACAGATTATATTCTCGGAATCGGGTTCATTGAACCTAAACACACTGAACAACCATGAAATATATATACCCAAACCATTTATCCAACCTTACGAAATACCTATATAGCCCATTCTTGATGTCCTGCACGTAAATACATAACCGAAATGACAATGGACAACAGAAAATCGGGTTAGTCGATCGCAAAACCTTCGAAACCCAATGAAAAGGTATAATATTATATTCAAGCTAGAAGCTAGATAGCATAATCATGGTATCTAGCTTGTCTTATAACCTAATGGGCACTCATTGTAAGGTAGATACTCAATATCATGCCGAAATTGAAAAATCACTGTCTTGCAAATGCTCGACGAACCATATTCGTTCTAACAGCGGCGCAGGGAGTGGTCCCACAAAAAAGTCGTGGTCAGCAAAGTTGTATATCTTATGAGTTGATTCTGTATGGTGATCTCGCGAAGCCTGCGTCATTGCGAGACACCGGTACCCGTATGGCGATATTGGCAAAGAACCCTTAAAAACCTGTTTTTTGTTATTTTGACCCCGAAAAAAACGGTCACAGCTGTTCGCGTTCAACTAGAGACACATCCTCGTCAATTTTGTTGTCGAACAAATTGTAGTGATCTGCCCATCCGTAAATGAGTTATGAAAGACGAAACAGACAAAAATAAATTTTTTTACGATTTTGCCCCCTAGCGCCTCAATGGAAACTCCGCTCGCTTCGATCGCTATTTCAACATGTGCTTCGTAAATTCGTGTCCCCAGTAGACTCGAACTTTTTATAAATGATGCCTAAAAGTGCATTTACGATCGATATACAGTCACGGACAACTGCACCAGAACCGCTCGCACACATGCTAGACCGTTTGAAAGCATTTGTGCGCGTGTACGTGTGCAGTTGTAGCCATGACTGTATAATGAGTATAAAACTAAGAAAGTGTATACTATGAAGTTATAGTTGAAAGAACATTAAAAAATCTAAACACTTGTTGGTTTAATTTACTGGATGCTTTTAAGCATTTAATTAGGGATATCCAGAAATGGACCGCTGTTCGCTCAATGTTCACTTATTGCTCAAGGCATGTCTACAGCGCTAATCTTTTGCTTTACTAGCGACAGTATTTCTGGCACCTACACTGTAACGCAGTTGTTTACTCAGCACGGTTCCGGGGAAAGGTGGAACGACTGCTATTTCGCAGACTGCGATCCCTCACATTCATCAAATTCCGATTCCGAGGTTCACAACGAAATACGTACTGCTTTACAACAGAAAAAACAAGTACTATCGCCGTCGGAATTAACAAATATGCCGCAAATATGGTGGCGTAGCGGGTGCTTAGAATATGATTTTAAACTTTTTTCTGTTTTGACAGTGTTATAACGATTTATGGTCCCGCCAGGTATGTTCAATTCCTCCAGTTCCCAACTGGGTCCCATCTCATGCTCACTGTATACTACTGGGTTAGTTTGGAGAAGCCACAGAAGCATAGCCATATTTTTACAATTCAAGCTACAACTCCGAAAAAGTTATTTGAACCCCACTAGCATAGACATTGTTTTTGTAAATTTAGATAAATCATACAACGAGGTTTCGGCCACAATTTTAATTCTTTATCTATGAAAAATCCGTTGTTACATTTTTTCCAGGAAACCCATCGAAAACATGACCGCACAACCAGCTTACGTTCGCCAATGCCACCACGCTTTGAAAGCCCAACAGTTAGTACGTATCCAGCGCCACCGCAAAACTTCAAACTAAGCTTTCATACAATGTAAATTTTACCGAAATTTAGTGGATGACGAAAGCTGCTTTATGAATATACCTAAGTCACAAGCTGTTAGTTGTCAGAAAAATCGCATCAAATCCACGTTGCATGATTTTAGAGCTACAGTTACAATCAGAATATTAATTGCTCAAAAATTGGGCAAAGTTTAATTCGATTTAGATCGTTTTCGTTTCCACCAGAATCGATCGTTTTTAATTAATTTAACTAAAGCTGCGTTCACACATTCAAATTTTTTGTTCAAATTTTGATCAAAATTTGATGGTGATTTATAAATAAAAATTGCGATATTTAAAAATTCGAGATCAAAATTTGAGCTCAAACTTTTTCCGTAATACATCTGGTCCATAATTGGGCACAGCAATATTCATGAAAAGTTTGAACAGTGTTCACACGTTCAAACTTGCAAAAATACAAAAAAAGATTGTTTCAAATTTTAATCAAAATTTTAGCTCAAATTTTGATCAAAATTTGAGCAAAAAGTTTGAGCGTGTGAACACGCCTTAAGTGCGAATGCGTTAAAACAACAAATGTTTGCAAATAATCTAATGTTATTTTACGTACTCTAACCAACATATTTTTTATGTATATTTTCAAGATTTTTGAACTATTTCTCTTCAACACAAAATTATTTAAGCTTTAATTAAACGAATTTCGTTTAAACGAATTACAGCTAATTAAATAGTTCCGACACTGCAAGTTGTCGACTTTCGCTTCGAGCATTTGAGCTCGACGCAGCGATTCGTAGTATTCGTCGACCAAAAGTTCGTAGTTATCACGGAGGCGAACTTCAAACGGATCGTCGTCAAGCTCTAGTCGTATGTGTGTGATGTTAAGGATAAAATCTGCGGGCAGTGGAACGCGTGCGGCTGAAAATGGGGGCTTGCGGTAGTTGTGAATATGACGGAGCCATTTGTTGACATTGACGAGCTGAAACAATGAATACTGAGAAATATAAAGCCATATCGGTAGTATCGGTATGTGAAACCTTCGTAAGCATATCTGCCCGTTAATAATACCCTCGAGTGAATCCTAATACGAGGACAAACAAGGCTGCTTCCTAAATCAAACCAATACGATTTATTCGATACTGGTATTGAATGGTTCCGCGTAATACTGTAGTGGTGACAACTTTTATGCAGGCATCCGGAGTTCATACCAAGCATGTAGCTTTTCCCTGTTTTTCAAACCCCAATTTTAATAATGGCTTTAAAACAAAACTAAAACTGTGAACCACAATTTGAGTTGACGGAAGCACGGACTAATGAATACCGAAGGTTGAACAAGATAATGCATCTTCACATTACAATCTTGACATGCTATAGAATACAACTTTTCACGTGAGTATTTTTAATGTTTAGATTGAGTCCTGCCCGAGTCAGTCCAACGGTTGGAGGTCGCATCTAGTTTTAATTTTAATATTTCCTAAATTCTGGCCATTCGCTCGATCCTCGTTCGCCAATCGCTGGTTCGAAACGGCACAGGCAGTTCTTGCGTTTTTAAAGTTAGAGAAGTGTTGTTCACTAAAATTCAATCAATGCGTAATATATAGAATAAAAAGGTGTTCGCTAAACAAACATATTTCTGTGAACTGGACCGAATCAATCCAAAGTGTGACGGTCTTGAATCACAAGCAGTTCCACAGTTGGGTTTCAATTTGCCAACGACAAAATCGATAACAGAATAGCATGTATTTCCACTACCTACAAGAGTTCAATATAAAAAATTATTTTATGAAGGCAACAAATAGCTTTTCATAAATTCATGAATTCGGATTTCACTGCATAGTTGCCATGGCGTGCCTTTGCGAGCTTCTGCTGACTAAATTTGCTATACGACAAATTGCTTTCAACATTATTCCTCGTTCAATGCTCGCAACCACTTTAATAACGAAACATTATAACAAAACACGGTATGTTCTAGCATAGTTACTTATGAAAATAAAAACAATTCTTTCGAGAACGATTTGCGAAAAATTCGCAAATTATTCGAAAACAATAATCAGCTGTCCCATTGCTATTCCCAAATTTTCTTGAACAACTGTGACCGATAGATTTGATCTTATTTCTGATCCAAAATATACAATCAGACTTAGTCAAACCTGCGAAACAACGGCACCGAAATTGTAGGCGTAAGGAAATCGAACGTGTATCGATGCAGCCGTAAAATTCCATGCTGTATTGCGACGGGTGATCAATTCCGGATAGCAAATTCGACTTGCATCAAGCTCCGAATGTGAATGAATTTTCTTCAAAGTTGCTCGCTGAAACCATACTAGCGGTTTATGCTAACAATAACTCCATTATGAAAGCAAGAATATTGTAACGTCTAAACGGAGTAAATAATCAAAATTACTCTGACTGTTTCCCATCCAACAGCAAAACAAAAGTTAACGCTTCGGTGCAGCGAATCTCTGTACTCAGAGCAAACACAGCCCGTCTAATAAATTTAAGCATGAAACAAAAGCTAAAGTTGTATATAAACAGCTTAGCGATACAAAACTAATATTTGATTAAAAATTTTCTGAGTAGAGAGATCGAGTATTTTTCTTTAAAGATAATGTGCCATAGATCTATTCTCGATGTTGCCGATTCATACCTTGCAAAGATGATCTTGGTTACCGGTCGCATACGCGAAAAAGCTGAAACAACACGGCATGTATAAAATTGATATTTCGTCAACGAAAAATGTTTGATGACACTTTTGTTCCACGGCTACCGGTGTGGAAAGCATAAACAATAGCCACTCGGATATTACTGTAATTCAAAACTCAATAGATGGATTCTTCATTCGCTGAAAATTTTGTCAGGGCGCGTGTACTGAGATCCTCCAGGCTTGAACTGGGGGTGAACGGTGGTCGAAATTGAAAAATTTTCAAAATCTTATTTTTTTTTCAACGAAAAACGCTAAAATTTCACAATAGATAGCCTCAAATCTGGTGGAAAAACGTCTTGAGGTTAAAAGTAAAATTTCAACCAATTTTTTGTTCCAATTACTCAAATTCTTAACTTCAGAAAGAGTTTCTCGTAAAAAATTGACAATAATTCTTTATGTCATAAGGGGACTGTTTTTACGGGGAGGAAGCCAAAAATTTTGCCAGTCGGAGCTAAAATTTTACCAGAGTGCTCCATCCGGAGCAGCCATTTTTTTCCAGGGTGCACCGAAAGTGCCAGGCCTCCCCACCCAATTAGAAGGAACCAGACGAGCATGGCGTACGCAAGTGAAGGTATCGATTTCGACATTATACCTTAGTAATAAACCTATTTTAACCACTATTCTCCCAAATTCTCAACTACTTCGTATGCTTTAATAATTATTTGTGATATTTTACAACCGCAATAGAATACACCAATAGTATTCGCAGTTCGGTCATGGTTTTTGAAGGGCAACTGAATGACAACAAAAATTGAACCCATACCATAGATATGTATTTAATGTGATTGATTATGAAATAATGCACTGCTGGATAGAATTGTTGGCGGCTGTATACGTCCATTTCTTGACACAACGTATGAGGCCAAGTCTGTTGAAAACAACGTCATAGTCGCGAATAAGTTTTATTCCACGCGTCTTGATCAATCTTCGTACTGTAAAGATTCTGCATTACACCGCCAAAATCAATACTTTCCCCGTTATCATATATTGATAAGTTCAATGCCATGAACGATGGACTCGTGAAGAAGAGTGTGGCACTTTCGTCAGACTATACTCATGATGGAATGTGGTATAACGCGTTAATTATTTTTGCGTCATTTGTCCACTTTCACAGGAAGGAGAAAATTATCATAAGGCTCTATCATAGACTCTCATATGACGTTAAGTCATATTCACACTTACCGCCAAATATTATTCAATGGTACCAACAGGGCGGCTTTAATGTAGAGGATACAAATAATAAAATTTAAATGAAATTCAATCCACACTGATCAACTTTAGTCAAAAAGGCAGAGCATGATTTGAAATCAGCATTGGATGCTGCCTAGCAGTTATAAAATTCATCCCTGCCAAACAAGACCACGTCTAGAGCAGTCAAGCACAATGCTTCGCAACGCTGGCAGCGTAATGCTGAATCACGTTCGATTCAGTACGTTGTTGTCGACTAAAATATTGAGGTATAACAAAATGTCAACCACATCTTAGAAGTAGAATCATTCCAAAATAGGAATAAAACGCAGCGTGATTCAAATTTCACCAATAGAAATTTTGATATTAGAAATTTTGCTAACGCTATAAACAAATTATATAACTTTCTTAAATAACACATTTTTGTTGTCATTACTGTGAAACATCAACTTATACAAAAAGTCAACTTATCCGCTGTAATAATTATTACGTAAAATTGACGGCTAAAATATAAAGTTGTTACAAGCGACAGGGGCAGATATAAAAAAGAGGGGGGCGCACGCTATTGGGCTCAAACTTAAATTTTTCTGGGTGCCAACGTGGTAGGCTCTCCTTGCGTATCTCATATTTAAAACGCGGGAAGGATAAAATTTCATTTTCAACCTTTATAAATACGTTTATTTCCAATGAGCATTGTTGACTGATTGTTACGGCAGACAGCACAATATGAAATGGAAAGACAATTGCCCATGCGTAGCTAGCAAGTGATCAACCTTGGAGATCCCCCAATTCCGGCGAGCTATATCCGCCACTGATTAACGTATAGTCGATATAACAATATTAACTTACATCAATATTAACGATACGATGACCGTCGAAAACCATCTGTGCATCAATAAAATCAAGCGCAAAAAATCCATCCACTATGTTTCCTTTGGGTTGTTGGGCGCAAAGCTGTACCCAATATTCACCGGGTAAGTGAAGCGAAATCTTGAGCGCGCCATCGAAGCAATATTTCACCGAAACTGCTCTGTCAATAATTTTATCACATTGTGGAGAGGTGCAGCTGCCTTGACGTGAATTGATTGCGGCAATAATTTTAGTTACTCCTAGGATTTTCGCTGCTATATCCGCGATGACAGTTTTCATAGCTAAATGAACTGAAGGAGACCACGACAGCGCAACATCGCTTGGCGCGTCTATTGTCAGAACCATATAACGTTTTGCCTTGATCAATAATTCATCTCCTAATTTGACTGGTGCTTGCTCGTCTAGCGATAAATCGACGGTGGATAGGCACACAATCTTCAGATGGGGTACAAAAGATGGCATCGAAAGTAAGCGCGGCCACTGGTCCTTCGTTGAGTCTTGGTTGTTTTGAGATGGTTTTGGCATACACGGCAATTTTAGGCAAGGCATGGCCAGGCTTATATCGTTCAAACACCAAGATGAAACGTTCGAAAAAATACAACCAACCATAAGGTTACCCCGATTACTGTCGATGACAAGTTTGTCACAGCAAAATATCATGCACACTAAAATATTCAAACAAATTGGTGCACATAAACATAGATATATGTCAAAATAAATAGCGCACCAGTTTTCATTTAATGAAATCTTAAAAATGACACTGGCTTTGCAGCCAATATACGTGTACCAGTAATTAATATAGCGACTATTTTTAAATATAACTCCAAATAAAACTGAACTTAACATAAAATGCATAGCACACACCATACATGCTCATAGGGGTCAGAGGAATTATTCCATCCTGCGGCTCGGACCCCACAGGAAGTAGCCTGATCTCCATCCAATTATACGCGCGCCGAAGATTTTGGCAAACAAGCAAAATTCGGGCAAAAATGAGCAAAAATTGGGCGAAATTGATAAAAATTGGGGGAAAATTGGCAAATAGTAATGAAAAATTGGTAAAACGAGTGCGTACTTCCATTTGAAAATGTATTGCTTTCTAGCACAGCACGTTACAAGCAAAAATAATAAATATGATACTCGAAAATTGCTGAAGATCTTAATAAAGATATCGCAACATAGAAACCAGTGGAAATTTTACCGCCGTTTGTTCACTTACAGTCACGCTCAGAAATAAACCAAATTCTGCGCGAACAGTTCTCGAATATTTCGCGGAAAATTCACGAACAACAATTGAACACCTGCTAACTTCACGGTACGCCAAATATTTGCTTTTATTTCTGAGCGTGACTGTATCTCATTCGAGTAGACAAATCCACCAACAAACTAGCGACAATCTATCCAGCAAAGGTAAACTGGAGCAGTTTTCAGGTTTCATTTGCTGTCATTTTGTTTAATCACCTGTAACAGGCTGTGTTTGATGTATATACCGCCCTAAAACATCTTGAACCCTGAATCCTTTGAAAATCCTAAAACCTCGTCGACAATAAACCAGCGAGAACAACTGCCAACGCATGAAGTATTTACGCTGGTCGCTAGATAAAAAAACTATTATATTCAGCCTACCCGAAAAGCTATACACACAATTCTTGATAACCTGTACGCAACACGTAACCAAACAACCGAAGACAGACTATATTTTAGAAATCGGGTTCATTCACCCTAATCCCCTTGAAAAAAATATGAAAAGCAATGAAATATGCTCACTGGACTCAAGATAACCACATCATTGCATTTAGCCCTCAGAAATACCTATCTGTTGGCCATTCTTGATGCCCTGCATGCAATACATAATCAGACAAATGAAAACGAACTACATTTTGGATATCGGGTTCGCCGACCGTAAAACCATTAAAACCCCACGAAAAGGTATAATATAGTCAAGTTGGGCTCTAAATAGCAAAACCTTCGTATCCAGTGTGCTTGATAACCTATTATGCACTCATTATAAGGTAAAAGAAGCAATAACACGACGAAATTGAAAAATCGGTATTTCTGGCAAAGCTTCGATGAACCATATTCGGATTCACAACGGTGCAGGGGTGATCCCACAAAAAACGCATTGCCAGAAAAGTTGTATATCTCGGTGAGCGGATTCTAAGTGTTTCGATGCGAAGCCTGTGTCCCGAGATATCGACTGCGAAAGACTGGTACCGATATGGCCAGATTTGGCAAAGAACCCCTGATAAACCTGTTTTTTTGCTATTTTGACCCAGAATATGGAGTCGGAATTGTTCACTTTCAACCGAAGGGCACACAGTCGTCACATTTTCTATCCAACAGAAAATGCTGACATCCGTCCATCCGAAAATGAGTTATGAATGACAGCGACAGACAAAACAATAAGTTTTCGCGATTTTACCCATAGGGTTCTCAGTGGAAACTGCGCTCGCTTCGCTCGCTTAGTTTCAACATCTCACCCCCAATTTTGGCTACCAAAAATACGTTGAGATTATTTATCGATGCACCGATTTCCATCGAAGTTGCTGTTACAAGAGAACTACGTAATGCGGATGTTGGGCGTCGATCTTGCGGTGATATTAGCCGCTCTAATTTGTTGAGAACATGGTCCAGTACGAGATCAAAATAAGAGTTCCATTCCACTTGGACGCAGTCGAATCCAAGTTGCAACGTATTTGCAGCATTAAGCGTATTGCTCCGTGTTAGCTAAAGTGTGTAAACATTACAATGTAACTTTCAACATGATAAAAACAATCATTAATTGTCGCTGACGCAATCACGGAGGTGGTCGCATTCAAAGAAGATTTTGCCCATTTTCTAATACAGCCGCCGTGAAAATTGAAGCGCTCCGTATAAAAGCGTCCAAGGAATGAGTTACAAAATGCTTCTGCTTCGGGAATATTTCGCTTATACGCTACAAGCGATGGTTCCCCAACATTAATCAAGAAACAATTTTGTCATCATTAAAATGTTGTTAATTACACTATTAGAGAACGTCCCACTGTTATTTATGGAAATTATTAATGAAGTGGAGTTAGTTGCCAATACATTTGTATACAACGTTCACAGCTTAGATAAACACAGTACTTGCCTCAATTGCCCGCTGCTAGATCCCAACATGGTCGAGGGAAAAAATTTTATTTTGAAATTTGTTTTATGTTCGCCGGCTGCTCCCTGGCTTATGACGCGGCAGTAAGTGGCGAGTATTGTAGCCACTAGTACTAGCTATACACAACTGCTGTCTTTCAAGCGCGCGATTTTAATCAAACATCTACCTTCGAAATTAAACATAGAATTATTCTCGCTTTCTACAATCAAGAGTGCTTCAGATATTACTAAGGCTAGTCAAAACGATACATAACATAATACAAACAAAGTTCGAAGTCTAAAGTTGCACAATATGATTGCTACGATAATGCCACGTTTAACATGCATAATTACCCGCGGTTTAACCGAAAATGGCATCACTCACGGCAAATCAGAAATCAGCTTAAAAACATATCAAGTGCATGAACCACTTAAATAGGCATCCAATGTTTTTACTAATATAATATCTTCGTAACAGCTTGAGCTATTATGGTTATTTTTGAACTCATTTCATAGAGCAGCAATGTATCATGTTGTGCATCTATAGTTATTATTTACGTTGCAATATTGAGCCAAAATGAGAGTTGAAAGTGTCTACGAGACCCAAAACGCATGAAAACAGTAACATATCTGTATCCGCTTGAGATATATGAGTGTCCTTGGTCGTTTTCCATAGCAATTTATTCATCTTTTATCTGTTATCTCGATAGGGTCAAAATCTCTGTGGGGAGAGGGGGTGGCACGAACCGTGGCAGCCTCCCCATTGAACTGAGGGTGGACCAGATAGCTAGGTTTTTTTGGGTCCACAGGTGGGTCTGGACCCAAATATTTTTATGTGGACCCAAAATTTTTTTGCTGGACAAAGGGCAGTTTCAGCTTCGGAAGCATACGACCTGCTAGTAAATTCTATTACAAAGTGCAAGCTTTCAGCCCTTAGTGCTTTTATGTGTTTATAGTTGCTTGCTGCTAGTTTCATGGAACTGGACAAACCACATAAGCTCTGCACCTGACAAAAGCGTACATGAAATATTGGCCAATCTTTTGCAGTTGCAGGTTGTGTAAATTTTGTCTGGCTATGTAATTACGTTTCTTTATTGTGTAAAAATTCATGAAATTATCGAGCCAAAAATGTAAGTTTGGACCCAGTGTTTAAGGTCTGGACCTAAAAGAAATTTGCTGGACCCAAGTTGGACCCAGGGTCCGTTTTGAAAAAACTCTGCCCGATAGTGAGGTGGGGCGCTCGAAAAAGGAGCTGGTACTGGTTCAACCGAGAAACACAAAATTTGTGGGGGGAGGAGCTATATAATATATAAATGCCCTTCATAATGTAGTATATTTTGTCATTTTTGGCCGCTTGTTTGTTACTAATTGCAAGCCCAGGCGTGAATCATTATTTGCCTATTTTTTACTTACATTTACCGGACATTTGTCGTTTAAAATAATTTAAGTACGTAATGTTAGCGCACACACCACGCTGGTTTCCGATTAAGCCTTAATTTTTTAAGAAAAATTGAGGGGCGAGGGCAATGAACCGGTGGTACCGACAATTTGTGGGGAACGAACCAAGTGGTGGACCACTGTGGGGGGCGCCGCCACAACAGCCGAAATGTCTGTGTATTAAAATCTGCACATGGTGTGCTGCTATAGTTATTTACGCCGCAGAATTAGGTCAAAATGGGTTTGTGATGGGACCATGAGACCCAAAATTACCACCCCAGCTTTATGGGATTATAACTCTTTTTCGCATATAGCTGCGTGCGAACACTGCACATATATCTTTTTAGCATAGATTAATAATTACTTAACAAGAGCTGTCCCATAAAGCTTTTTCGCTCAGAACAAAGCGGGCAATCATATAGTATTAGCTGGTACCCAGATCGTAATTTTGGAAAAATTGTCCCATATCGCCATTTGGCATATAGACATCGATATGCACATAGGAAAAGATGTCACATTATCCCCTAAAACGCTGAATCCCGTCACCTTAGGGGCTTGCCCGATTTCTCCATGTTAAGCAGCGAAATTCCACCCTGAGGCTAGGCCTGGGCCGCCCGCTTACCCCCCAATCAGCGCTCAAAATTTTTGCAAAACTGGAGGCAAATGGCCGTAAATTAATGGTAAATTGAAATAAAAATGGGGGAAAAAGACAAAAAATAAACAAAATTGACAAAAACCGGAAAAACTGGCAAAAATAAAGTAAAATTTGGAGTCCCGAAAAATTTCGAAAATTTATACAACCCCTAACTGCTCCCCCGTCCCCGCGAACTGGCTAATCCCCTTGGAGGAACGATAAGGCCTCTTCCGGAAAGCATCCGCTAACCTCCCGTTCATGTTCAATATAGCTGAGGATGTCTATATTAATTGCATAAATACTCAGGATTCACATGGCGATAAGACAATCTATTATAATTATTGTGCACACACTACCGTAGCTACCACAGCCGACGCCACAACAACAGAATTCCACATGTGAATATTGCCGCTATTATTATCCCCATCGGTCCAATCGACATCACAGTTGGTGGTCTGTGCTGTATTTTCTTTGAGCAAAACAGTCTCGTCACAACTAACGATAACATTATCGAGGCCAATCTCCAAGCTTAAATATTAATGTTACACTTAATATGCGATACACTATAAAACACTATAATTTGCGAAAGGATTGATTTTTAATCTCTACATGTACTATAAAATGTTGCTAGTGATAAGTAAAAAGTTTTACTCATGTATCTACATATAAATCGCACGTGAATAAAAATGCTCCACAGCAACAAAAATAAGTATTTCCTTTACACAATGAAAGAAAGGACCTCATATCACAACTAATTTGATACAACAACATATCAGTTAGCTACCACACCCCATGCTTCCACAATATTATTGGTCAAGGCAATACAATAATAAATTTTTCTAAGGTAAATTCTTTTAGACAAAATTTAAACGCGGAGGCAAGACGGTATCCACAAACTACAGACTTCAATAGCTTTTTATGGTCAAACGAAATCAATAATTGCGGCAATCTAGGCGTGCTTAAATTAAAAAAAAATTCTTTAACTAAGATCAGCTATTAAGAGTATTTATAAAAACGAACAAAAACTGTTAGGTTCACCCGATTTTTCCACAATCGGATAAAGAGAATGTAATTAATTTCGAAACAAATTCATAATTTAATGCAGACTTTTAATTAATCTCGGTGTGATATAAACTATTTTACTTTTCTCACCTATCCAGTTGCGATGGTTTTCAGAAAAACAATTCAGAAGCTGTTCCACAGCCAATAAAAAGTTAATCGGCTGCCGCTCGCTCGCAAGACTAACTCCAGGCTCCCTGGGAACTTGCATTAATTATACATTCATTCGAAATAGAATTTCATCATTAATTTTTAAATATTCAAAATTTTGAGCGGATCACTCGCTCGCGGCTTGGTCAAGACTATTGTACACTCAAAAAGTCACAGTCATTTTTGGCAAGCATTGTGTTGTCAAGGCTGAGCTGAAGATAAAAGAATAAAAACTGAAAGAAGAATAATAACTTAAGTCCTTCCGGGGAACTTTATGTTTAGGACACTGTGCTAGGATCGTTTTTAGCTCGTTTCCAAAACGCCTCATCATTGTAATCAACAATAGACCCTACACCTAATAGAAAAATTCCTGCTTACAAGAAAAGTAAAGGCGCGTCGACAAAACACTTACCTCGTCGTAGCACCGGTTTCACTGACCCGGCCAGTCGGTGAAACATGATTTCGCTGCTCGCTCGGGGAAACGAACTGAACGCTGACAATACTGATCAGTGAGTTGAGACAACGAAGCGAGTTATTCCTATTGCCAGCCACAGTGGTGCCACTCACAACTGACGATGGACAGTAGCAAAACCGACAATCGGTTATTTCGATGTTCAACTCGCGGACTGATGTTGCAAGCAATGTGTTATTTCTAAAATACCAAGCTTATAAATATACTGAAATCTAATGGTTATGACTTTTTTAAGTTTCATGCAGAGACATAAAAATAAATCGAACACTGGCCTATGCGATTATATGGACCATTTGCAGGTGGCATGAAACGGACGCGCCTTCTTGTTTAACCGGAAGACATAGAAATTAAAAACACTTGCCAGAACTAAGGATTTCTCAATGCAAAGCGCAGGGACGGGCTCCCCCATTTTCTGTCGCCTGAAAAAGTCAGCTCAAACCCTGTTCTGAATTTATGCGAAAAGTTCAAGGTACTTGCGCTCTCCGAATTGGAAGGCTGTAATTATTCAGTTCCCCCGGTTCATTGCCTCTTGGCAAATTTTTTTGTTTCCAATCGTTCCAAAGTATTGATCAAAATTTGTACCTCCGCTCTCAAGCCCAAAATTCGCTTTAAAATAGCTTTTTCTCTCCATCAAAAGCGTTTTGGAAGTATTTCTGAAACAATTTTTAACCGCTACATACCTACATTTTGAGACTGTAAAAAGTACAGAAGATTTTGTCAAGCCATGTCTCATATTACATTATGAAGCGCAGTGGGCGACGCAATAATAATGGATATTCAAAAAATTGGGGCTTAAAATTTTAATCTCGAAGTGTTGTTATTGAACATTGAACTGCTGCCAGCTCATTGTTCGCTCTCTCAAAAGACGACTGTAATTTTTTGCCCGCACTATAAAGCAAATTCGTGTAAATGATCTGGTGGGAGGTAACGTCTCTGAGATGACCCATATTTTAAAGTTTGTTCCAGTACTTAAAACTGGATACAAAGACAAATTCAAAAATATGGATACGGGGCCTAAAACCGGTCACAAGTCTTGGGCAAAAATACATAAATGAGTTGGTGGCCTATCCCCAGGTGGAGAGGGGACTATATATCCCGCACTTTCGAACGACACTCCGCCTTGCTCGTTCGGAACACTCATCAGAAACCCCTATTACTAAACCTTTGATTTATTATTGTCCTTAAAAATCATGTTTTCAGTATACTAAATATTTTTAAAGATTGAATACTGCTACTTGCAGCCCTAAAACACTGTTTTATAGCCTGAACATAACCACAGCAAAAGTACATAAAAATATCTAGCGGACCATCATATTGGACACAATTATATATATAAATAAAGGATATAGATTTAAACAAATATGTATAAATACAAATATCTATAAATAAAGGACATATTGAACCAAATTTTTGTTCCCCCACTTCGAAAATTAACCCCCAAGAATGAAGATAGGATCCATAAAGGCCACTCTTCATAAGGCTGTGGACAGGCCCGTATTTCATTATATAAGACAGTAAAACACTTTTGATATCCCAATTTCGAATCAGTCGCCGTCTTTGTTTTATATAATTTAATTCTAGAACCTTACGATTGCAGTATGGAATTTTCTGTACGACTGTGAACATTGCTCATTTTATCACTGAAGAAAGAGCTGTAGTTGAACAAGTTGCTGCTTTTCGTCAGGTCGCCTCGCCCAAATGCCTCCGGGTCTCGTGCAAATACTCCGTTCAGCCAAACCAAAGTATCTTCACGCAGAACCACAGTAGGCTCTTCACAACCGAACTGGATTGTTATTTCGCCAGATGAGATCAATTTCTACAAAAATATTCTATGCGCTTACACAAGAAAATGTGGCGAAACAATAATCATTACGCCCGAGTTAAGACACAATTTTTAACTGTCCGCGACTTTCTTAAAAAGCTGTTGGTTGAAAGCGTGGTGTTTAGTTTGACATTGTTTACCAATAAATATTTTTTTGTTAATCAATGAATGTTATGGTACCTCAATTCAACCATCTAATGTAGATTCAAGATGCGGCATTGAGCAAAATGAAAATTTGCTTTCACAAAAATATGTTTATCTTGATTTTGTATACATTTAGACTGATGAGTCATCAACACCAACAACAGCTGGGGACATCCGTTATATGTCACGTAACCGATCAATAAATATCGGATTATTTAGAGTGAGCGTTATATCTGGATCAAGTAATGATAATGGTTACTCGCGCAACCAGTGGAAACGGAGCGAGTAAAGTTAGTCAGCGATAGGTTTATTACTGCAAAGTTCCAAATTCAGCTTGCTGAATTCCCGTTAAAGTTCGACAAAAATACCAATAATACGCTTATAAACCCATTGTTCATCCGCAGCAACCATAAAACTTGCTTTGCCAATTTTTTTGAATGTAAATGGCCGCATAACAGTCCTTTGACTGCATACGAAACCTAAGCTACCCTATCTGATAGCGGTTTACGCACAAAAGAGATGATGAAGATCGAACTCGATTTTACAATGAACTATCGAAGATCCTGGACAAAGCGCCTAAGGGCAACATAATCATTATTAGCGGGGATTTTAATTTTAACTGAGTGGTCAACCACTGCTGAAGAAAGATCGATCCGCAAGCCACTGTCGGAGAACGTTGTAACTATGGCAACCTGTTTTAACCACTCCTCCAATAATACCGCCTGCTCGCAACGAACACTATGTTCCGGCGTTTATCACACCGCCCGTACACGTGGAAAACAAAATGGTCACCGAACGCGGAATCATGTAGACTACGTACTGCTGCCATAAAAAATTAAATTCTGCTTGGAAATTCCGTACATGTTGAAATGAACTGGACCTTGAATCTGATCAGATATTGCTAGTATTGAAATTGCGTTTTCGCTTGCAATTAGGAAAGAAACCGAAACCGAGCCAACGCATCCACCGCCATATGCTATACTGCTCTATCATTGTTGCGGCAGTAAACGCAAAAATCGACAGTAACTTCAAGAAAATTGATAACACTGACTCGGTTGAAGCGCATTGGAAAACCTGAAAGCGATCATTCAGGCAGCGTCTAATAAACAAATTAAACATCCCAACTAAGCTCCAAATCACTGGATCAGCGAAGGCAAAACGCGGCTTGTCGGGGAACTCAGACCTGCACAGAATCGTGGTACGGTCATACGTCGAATTTCCAGAAACGTAGAAATAGTGTCAGGCGCAACCATGAAACTCACTGGGCCTAGATTGCTCGACAGGATAAAGATGTCAGCGCATCGGGCGATGTCGGCTCTGTTCAAGATACGTTGCCGCCAGGCACTAGTCTGGGATGTCCTGCGTGACACAGGAAATAATGAAGTAATAAAATAATAATCAAATTATTTCGCAGCATTTTAGCGTTTTGATAAATCGCCCGGAACCTGCATCCTCATCGACCGTAGAATGATATGAATTTGTGGAGATCGAAGACGGCCCACCAACTCTCAACGAGGTGAAAACCCTATCAAAGAAATGCCCCTGGTGAAAGTAGAGTCTCGGTCAATTTTTCATAAAGAAAGCGAGCGACAGAACACTGGCATCACTAGTCAATCTCTCTGGCATCATTAGTCAATCTCTACTCGAAAAGCTTGTGCAAAAACTCGATAGCTATGCTCAAAGACTGAGAGTCCGCTTTAGTAAACACCTCTATTCAAAAAGAGGAGTATGTAAAAACTAGTGTGGAATCTCATTGCTAAAAGGTGAACTTCAAGATACTAGAACGGGTATTACTCAATCGCATAAAACCGTTTAATGACCCATTCCTCCGTGAGACCCCATCTGGCAGAGTCGTCGCATCAGTGCAGACCAGATTTTCACGCTGCGTCAGATTCTACAGCAATCCCAAGACTTTAGACAGTAACGGTGGTCTGTTGCTTCGTAGTCTTTCAAGCTGATTTTGATTCCGTAACCCGCCCAACGATGGTTGAAATTCTCCACCACGAATACCGACTGCCCTATCAAATTGCGCGAGTCAGCGATCTTCTGTATAAAATTACCTGCAAAGTATGTGTTAGTCAGAATACGCCGGACCGAATTCATTATGTCAACCGGTGCACAGCAAGGTTTTATACTGTCGCCAAGACTGTTCAACGCCGTAATGCGTTGGATACTTGATTCACTCTTTAGATCAGCCAAGGTTGAAGGAATAACCCTGCGCCCTGATCCGAAACCTCTATCTAACGATCTTGCTTTTGCGAATGATATCGCGCTCCTTGAGGAAACAGAAGTCGAACTCCAGTTAATGCTCCTAACACTTACCTAAATAAAAGCAAAAGCTTGTAGACCAATGTCGGGAAAACAAAGACATTAAGCTGTTGTCTGGGAAGACCGAACACTTGAGATAGTCGAGCATGTTGATACCTTCAAATACCTAGGCATTATAGTTGAGAGTCGAGGGTCATCAAGCGCGGATATCCCAAGGCCCAGTTGGCATATAGCAAGTTGCACCCTACGCTATTTAAGAGAACGATATCAAACAAAACTGAAAGTCTACAATGCCTGCATACGCTCCTTTCTATGGAATGGATGGAAACGGCGGCTGATACAATGAGCCCTACGCAGGCTCAAGGTTTTTGAACACGAGTATTGGAGATGTTTGCTGGAAATTAGCTAATTTGACAAAGTTTGGAAGGTAGAGATCAACAGAAGTCTAGATAACCTTCACTGCTTGAGTAAAACAATTATTGAAAGAAAGATCAAATGGCTTGGACATGTTCTACGTAGAGAAGCTAACAGCGTCATGCAAATCCCTGTTGTTTGTCTCCCCGGGCAACTGTAAGGAACCCGTTTGTGTCTTACAGACGTGGAATTCAACGATACAAACGCTAATGGCATCGCACCTAAAGTCCCCACATGTGCTTTGTCAATGAAAATTTGACGCGATGACAGCAGCGATATGAATACTGACCAAAACAGATGGAAAGCCTAACATTGGCTCTCCGCAGGGTGTCTGCGCTATCTGGTTCGCTGGTTTCCCGCATCATCACGCATCTTTTATGTCAATTTCCCGCATCATTTAGGCAAGTTACCCGCATTAATATAAGATATGATTAATAATTACTTACATGCACTACACCCGCTAAATAATCACTAAAAATTTAATCTCGTTTGCGTTAAAATAGTGCGATCCCAGTTACTCTTGCCGTTTTTGCGTAGCTTTCCCTCTGTTGGACTTGAACGAAAATAACAAAGCAAAATGATTGAACACACTTCATCAATATAAGCGTTCACACGTTTCTGGGGAGCAGAAGTTTCTTTTGTACATGATATTAGCAACTGGTACCACACCATTGTCATAAAAGTATGTTAAATCAGAAAATTGATTCCAACTTATTCTAGTAGGAATTTTGAAAAATTGCTTTAAATATACCTGTCTTAATCGGCAGTTATGTCCGTTTTTCCGATTTGATGCTCGATCAACCGCAACGAAATGTAATTAACCGCTTTTCCCCGCATTTACCCCCGCGCAGACAACCAGTCTCCATTATGTATAGATTGGGCGATCCCCAACACTCAGTAATTCCCCATGTTCGCGCCACCCCACTCCATAAATCCGCCATGTATGATATTGATTCAAATCATATAAAAATATACAAGAAAATAAGTGTTAGGAAAGACTTATTAGTGCCTCGTGGTGCCTTAATAAAGCAGTTACGACTTGTAATAATACGATCAGCGCCAAAAATTAGTTCACATACCAAAAGCTGGCCAAAATATGCCAAAAATACAAAAATTGAGATTTCGCCCCACCCCCAGTCGAGATGTTCTCCAAGAATAAACATAGAGCCCACATGGAAATTCCGCATGAAAATTTTTTCGGCAAGTGGAAAGGCCAGGTAACCAGAGACGTTTTAAAGTGATATACCACAATTTCAGCTTGGACGCAAACGTACTAAGTCAAGTCAAGTCCGGCAAGAGTTGTAACCTAAAATTTAGGGCCCAAAATGTCTCAATTGAAAAAGTCTAGAATCGTACCGGTTTTATCAGAATTTAGGTATGAAAGCATTGAAGCAGCTCAACCGCAAAGCTTATACAACTATATTCTATTGCGCCTTGAATAAAAATCTGCGAAAATCCATGAATCTCGTGAAGAGATATGCGACCAAAAAGAATTTTTGCACATATTATCAGAATTAAGTGCTAAAAAATGGAACCAAGTTTAGTTCGATTTCGATCGTTTTCATTTAAACGACAATCGCCTGTTTTGAAAACTAATTTAACGAACTTCAATCGCGCTAAAATCAACAATATGTTTAATAGACTGGCTTCGCCATTAGCTGAAAATTTTGCCAGGGGCATGAACCGGGTATCCCTTTGTTCGAAACTGGGGGCTCCAAATTTTACCAGTGGTCTATCTTGGATCTTCCTAGCTTGAACTGCGGGTGAAAATTTAAAAATTTTTTAATTTAATATTTTTTAGCAAAAAACCCTACAATTGTTTATAAATAACCCGGAAACGGTGCAAAAACGTCTTACTTCTGAACCGTTTTTTGCTGAAATTAGTCAAATTTTTAACTTTGAAAAGGAATCTTCGTAAAAAATTTGTCTATTTTTAAGTCACCTGGAAGGTGTTTTTACCTGTTAAACTCCAAAGATTTTATCAGAGTATTTTTTATCGGGGGAGCCAAAATTTTGCCCGGAGTCCCAACAGTGGGGAGGCACCCTTTGCTTGCCAGGGAGCACCGAAAAATAATGCTAAGGTATCTCCCCAAATTCGGTGAATACAGATAATAATGTTATTTTGCATTTAATTTAACGAATTTTCTTTAAACAAAATCGATCGATTACGATGTCGTTCGATTTCGTTTGCTTTCATATTTTGTTCACTTAATTCTGATTACTGTATATGTAGACATGACGCCACAGCGCAAAACTAGATGCGCCTTGCCCGTATTTCAGCCACTACGTTACGATTCGAGGGTCAGACATTGTATGTTCTAGTTTTGCAAATAAAGACCGCGTACATATTTTATATAAGATATGAAAAATTAAATCCCCGAATAATCACTAAAACTGTTATGACAATACCTTTACACTGAAATGTAAAGTTCGTGTTCCTGCGAGCAGCTTATTAGAATCTTTTACCGCAAGGTCGAGACAATCGACGGAAGCCAGATAAAACGGGCGGTTGTAGTGATCTGATATTGATGTTGGCCCAATAGCAGTTGTAGGAGTAGGTGTTGGTATAATAGTGTCAATATCATGGCGTAAGAAACCAAGCTTGAAGGCGTGGAGTTCGAGCATTAAATTACGTTCGCTGAAATGTACACTGTAAAACATTATTTTTGTGCTTATTACCGATAAATGTGAGTATAAACGAAAAAAGTACAACGTTATTACGTGTACGACAAGCATTTACAAAAATATGTACGTTACTTAATAACAACAGGAACTTCATAAACGTAACGATCCGTAATAATCGCTAATTTTTGTACGCTAATTAAATGTGTACGGCTTAATGTCACCACAAAATTAAAAAAATATTATTTTATTAACCAGAGTATTGTGAAACCACCTGCACTGGCTTTAGTGTATATGTGTCGATAGGGTAGGTTATCTCAAGGGTCGGATCTCCCTAAAGCCATATTTGCCCCCTCCCGTGAAAACTCCGCAGCCCCGGGCCGCCGTCGGCGCACGGAAAGTTTCTAGAATAGTACAAATTGCGATGAAATCGGAAAAAATTAGCAAATATGTCGGGCGAAAAGGTGGCAGCTCTACCCCTACCCCCATGGTATTTTTCTTCAAAACGGACCCTGGGTCCAGCTTGGGTCCAGCAAATTTCTTTTGGGTCCGGACCTTAAACCCTGGTTCCAGGTTTACAATTTATGGCTCGAGAATTTCACGGATTTTAACACAATAAAAGCATAATTACATAGTCATACAAAAATTACACCATCTCCAACTGCAAAAGATTGGACGAAATTTCATGTTCGCCTTTGTCGAGTATGTGGTTTGTGGAGTTCCAGCACGCTAACTATATTTTGTATATCTTTTTAAACTGTGTTAATCTGTTTATTGCGTACGTTGATACTGATGTTATGAAGAGATTTCTTATTAAGTATATGATCCAAATCACACGCAAACCTAATAGAATTTATTAGCAAACCCAATGTCTCTAAAACTGCCCTGGGTCCAGCATGGATCCAGCAAAAATTTTTTTGGGTCCACGTAAAAATATCTGAGTACAGACCCACCTTTGAACCAAAAACCTTGTTTACCCCGCCTTCCCAAGACCTCCCCCTTACTATCTAACCTCGCCGACTATCTACCCCCTAAGCCAACGGACATTCGACACCTATGGTCTAGTGCTATCGGAACTGTCACGTTTTAAAAATTCAAATTTAACCTTCGTATTTTCCAACTCACGATGTTCGTATTGAAGCACTGTATACAACATTCATTGTGTGGAGAATTCCAAAAGAACAACGCTATAATACAATTCAGTTTGGCTGCGAAAAGATCTCGATTGAGCAGCGCTTGAACAGCGTTCGAACAGCATTCAAAGATAATTTAAGAAGCAAACGAACATCAAACAACACATGGAACGAACAAAACTTATTTTTGACTAGTACAGCATGAATATTTAAAATTAAAAAATGACAGCAAAAATTTCTTAATTATATTATTCACTTAAATCGGGAAAATTATTTTATAAACAATGGAAAACGATAGCAGAAAAAATACACAATACAATTTTAGAAAAATCTAATTCTAAACATTTACACGCACTTACACATTTACAGTAAATATCAGAGAATTTAAAATAAATTCGGTTTTAGCGATGATACGCCGACTTGTAGTTGTGAGTATGGCTCTAAAGCATTGTACTAAAGCGGCGTATCATCGCTAAACTGTCAGCACCACTTAGTTGGAGTAATTTATGAACAAAATCTATCGAAGCTAATAATTATCGTCCCCTTTGACCAAATCCCTTATCGATATCTGTGTTGGCCACCAATATAGATTTATGTTTCTTGCAATATTTTTTCGTGTTTCGCACCTTAATTCTTAAAACACTATTAATTTTTACTGTAATGATTTTATCTCAGGTAAACCACTTCTCCCGTTTGACATCTCCCACTAGAAAAGACCTCTGATTTCGATGTTTACTCGCCACTTGCTCGGTGTCATTATCTATAGCTCAAAACCCGACAGTCATTTCTGGCGCGTGCAGTAGTCACACATTTGGATATACATTTTACTTCCTGCGTAAAACTATAGACTGTAAAACAACAGACTTATTAAGAAACCGAATAATTCATGTTGGTTGTAATGTTACGCTGTAGAACTTGTACTCAAACACTGTAGAATATCTGCCACCTAATAAAACCTTAAAAATATAGTGTATCATAATTGTAGCCGGCAAGTCTTTTACTTATGCCTTTTAGCTTGCTGAACAGTACAATGCCAGAAATGACTACTGTTGGCCGATGCTCATTCACTGATAGTCCATACAGTGACAGTCATTTCTGGCATTATTGTACGTGTCTTTATGTAGCTATGTATCACTCCAATAAATTACGCAGTTAGCACTCACACCACCAACTGTTTCTGCCAGTAAAAACCGACCGTCTCTAATGACATCAAAATTGATAAAAATAATTACTTTGGACAGTTTTCAAAATATACACAATTTAAAGCCGTATTCTCGTAATTTGCAAAATAAAAAGCCTATTAAATTACTTTAATCCATTCTGTTTGAAGTACGAAAGCTTTACGCATGAAAAATATACATGTATCCACAATTTCTGACCAAATTGTGACATGTTACCGGGGTTATTTTAGAGGGGGCGACCCCAAGGATCGGCTACCCCCCTAGACACCGACCCATACTTTTTCGCAAAAACGACCCCTTAAAATTTACGTTTTTTCAAAAAGTTGACCCCTTAAGGGGTCACTAGAAAATTTAAAAATGGCTGAAAAAAATTGTTAAATTGTAAAAACGGTAATATTTCGATTTTAAAAACCTGTATAACGTAAGTCTGAAATACGTAACAATATATACACGCATATCGTAGGCTAAACGATCAATTATTTTGGTCACCAAACCTAAAATATGCATGTATATATAAATATTATGGCCAAAACTGAAAAAAACCAGAGCCACAGAGGTATGTTGGGACACCTGAAAAAATATATTGTATTAATTTTTATAAAATTACTGACCCCTTAAAGGTCGGTCATGACCCCTAGTTTCCTAAATGACCCTTGCTACTGACCCCTTAGGGGTCAGTAAATTTTTCCGTTTACTGACCCCTATCTGGGAGGGCCTAAAATAACCCCGGTGTTACATGTTAGCAGAATTAATGTAAAGACGTAACTAAAATAACTGAAAAAATATACGCTAAATATTAAAAAAACACAATGAAAATTTATTAAAATGTGTTCCAACTCTACCGCTGTTCATCGTCAACGCTAATCAACTTCACCGACGAACCAGACAGTTGTACGCGCAGCTCTGAAGGAAAATAGCTTTTCCAAAATCCGTGCATTGGCGAACTACATTCGCCAGTATGCTCAGAAGCAATAACAGGCTTAGCATTTGCGTTGTTTTCGCGACAGCGTCGTAATAACATTGGGAAATCTAAAATGCACTTACATCTGTTTATTTTTATCGTTACTAAAATATCGAACTTTACTTCGATAGCAGTTGATTTGCAAGCCTACGTAATAGCTATTACCTTCATTATCTCAGTTATCGATTAAGGCTTGGAGCATTGAGTGCTCCTATTATCTATAACAGCGTCCGTATGCAATTCCTGGAGAGCGCATTTTGCACTAGCTTGTTGTGGCGGCATAATTTTTCCAACGGCGAAACTGAAGATTCGCCTTGCGTTTCTGTAATGTGCCCGTCTCCGCACTGTGCCTGGTAACTCGGTTCCCATCTTAGGAGGATATGCGTGCTCTGGAGTCATGGCCACCACTCGGATATACTGGTAGTCCAGCCTATGGCCCTATAAAATATCAGTCAACGTCTACCTGGCGTACGTCAAATCGCGCAAAATAAACCTGCACATGGGCTTTGTGAATACGGTAAAAATAAAGTCCTCGGTCATGGGTTAAATAATATCATTAATACAGGGAAGGCTGGGTCGGGAAAAGGTATACTTGACCTTGTGAATGCAAGTTTATCGATGTCAAATCCCGTTGGTGTCTGCCCAAAACCTCGTGGCGAAACCACTGCGTACGTTGGCAACTGGATACAAGTTGTGAAAAATGCTGATCGCATTATGCAAATGTATATTGCGAATTTCGCTTTAGCTTGAAGGAGTTGCGCCATATGGTTAAATAATTGGCAGTATAAGTTGGTTCATGTCGATAAGATAATTTGTTGATGCTGCGTAGAGATAAATATTCACGGTGTGGACCAGTTTAACTTTTAACACTTCACTTCTTTAAGGAATAGAAAAATGCATGTTGTGCTTAGATACATTTTTGTAGTTAGCATTCAGAGGTAGTTTTTAAACCAGATTATGTCTTAGACATTGGTTGAATTTAAACTTATCCAGTTATATTATGCAATACCAATTTACTATAACAATAGCTGTGATTACGACTTTTTCATTCTGACTACATCATCATCGTTCGAAGGTTATTCGATCTATCGTGACAGCAACGAATAAGCAAATGCGGTAATTTTGTATTTAATACTGGCAATATGCAATAACGATCTTCATAAAGTGCTCTGGACGCCATCACTGATGTTGTTCGCAACAGTAACAACGAGCTCTAATGCCGAAAATCACACTTTGGATTACATGGATAACATTGCCCTTATAGGAGAAAGTAATGCTGATGTTCAATGACTCTTGGTCGAATTTGTTAAGAAAACTATGATTTGACTCACACTGAACGCCAGCAAGACTGTAATATTTGGTTCGTGCCCACCAACGCCTCATATTTTCCTTGGTACGAAAAAGCTTACGCTCAGTGGCCTAGGTCACGTACTTGGAAGCAGCAATGATAACCGTAGTGGTGCGCTGGATCAAGTAAACAGTAGAACGCGAAGGCAATCGGACCCTTCAAACAGCTATTGATGCACGTCGGCGCCTCAAACACATCAGGACATACAGTACTCGCCACAATTGACTGCTGCCTTACGAGCGAGCGAGCAACGAGCGAGTCGCGAGCGAGCAACGAGCGAGTCGCGAGCAAGCAACGAGCGAGTCGCGAGCAAGCAACGAGCGAGTCGCGAGCAGGCAACGAGCGGGTCCCGAACGAGAAACGAGCGAGTCGCGAGCGAGCAACGAGCGAGTCGCGAGCGAGCAACGAGCGAGTCGCGAGCGAGCAACGAGCGAGCAGCGGTCAATTGTGGCGAGTACTGTAGTTATTGCGAGATCACCTCTCAGTTGTATGGTGCATGGATCCCTTCTGCTCTACTGTTCTATTATAATGCTTGTGAGATTTAACAATTGAAAAAGGCAGACGCCAAGCGATTAGCATATTTTTCAAACGTTGTTGTTATAGGAAGTGCCGTACAAGTACAGAGGTGAATGTGTCCACTACCACAGCCAAATTCGCACTAGTCAGTGTGAATGTACCAAAATGTTCCAAAAACAAAACGCAACAACAAGAGAACTGGTTAGAATCTATACTGCGAAAACCAATAATTTAAAGTAAATTATAAGTTAGAAAACGTTTATTCATTATTTTGATAATCTGGAATAACGTATTTTTAGTACAACATCCTTTTGACTGTTTATTCCTCGTAGTGACATGATGGGTATTCGATTTATCCTGAGCTCTGCTGACGTAGGTGCTTACAGTATTGTATGCAAAGAACCACATGAAATACCTACATAGGCATTCTAAATTAAATTAAGAAATGCCAAAATTGCGCCAATTTTTAGTAGTTTTACTGCACTACAGCGGTCTACTATGGTGAATTACCCTCCGTAACTTTATAACGTTGAAACAAAGTGTCTGTCAACCTACGGACGTTAGCATTGTGTTATTGGATAGAATTCATGCAAATACAACTATTATACTGCTCTCACTGTATCATCAATATCAAATCAAAATACTGTTAGTTAGATCCAGTCTAATCATCTACATACAGCTAAACCTTTACAAAAATCGACATCTCAGTAACACTTATCATCCACACTGGTAGTATAATTCAAAACTTACCCTCCAGCATGCAAATCGCCGGCTGGTTGATGCTAAGCAACACCATCTAAGAAAAATAAATAATGTATTAAGAACAAAGTAATAATAAATTATGGCCTTAATTACACTTGCCGTAATCATGCAAAAAATATTTAGAAATCGAGTCCAATGTGTTCAGCTGGGCTAACATAAAAGTATCAGCCTTAAATTAGCCTTCTTCTCGTATTATTATGATTATATCCCAAAAAAGCCTAGAATCCTTTCAGGAATTGAGTTCCGCATTGCTAACCCCGTTATTGCGTTATTTTCTTCAATTACCATGTACATGCCTGTGTTCCATCCTTAAAATTTTTGCTGTCAATAGTGTTCGGTGAATACGGATTGAGTTCCGCATTTCTAACCCCTTATTGCGTTATTTTCTTGAACTACCATGTACATGCCTGTGTTCCATCCTTAAAATTTTTGCTGTCAATAGTGTTCGGTGAATACGGATTGAGTTCCGCATTGCCAACCCCGTTATTGCGTTATTTTCTTCAACTACCATGTACATGCCTGTGTTCCATCCTTAAAATTTTTGCTGTCAATAGTGTTCGGTGAATACGGATTGAGTTCCGCAATGCCAACCCCGTTATTGCGTTATTTTCTTCAACTACCATGTACATGCCTGTGTTCCATCCTTAAAATTTTTGCTGTCAATAGTGTTCGGTGAATACGGAATCGATTGACGAGGAGTCCTATTTCTCTCTATATAATGAATACTAGCGTTGAGCCAGCGGTGTTAATTGAATTCCACTCGTATTATAATAATTTGCGGATAGCATAATACAAAAGTGTGTTCCAGTTTTCTCTATATGAAGAGCTTGGGTCAAACATTATCGCTGCTTGAATTCTATTGTTTAGTCAGCTGTATCTCTGCGTGTATTTAGACTGAATTATAGTCTATATAACATACTATACATTTTAAATTGGCTCGCTCAAATTGAAATTTAGAAACAGCATCATTTCAATTTATTGAGAATTAGGCAAGGAAGCCATATTTTTATAAATAAACATATCAGCTACTTCGGCTTTTCGGGCTGGGCCGGGTCTGCTTTTCAAAATTTCTGGCCGGGCCGACATCGATCACACTTACTGCCATGTTTCAAACGGACATCGAGTAAGCATCAAATACTCCTCGATCTATATTGAAAAACACTATTTTTTCGAACGTATTTCGCCCACATTTCGAACAATATTGAGTTTGTTTACTATATTTAATTATTACTGCCAAGGTTATTATTTTAGCATTTTTTCATTTCAACGTTCCAACACATTCTACAAGTGCGTCCGAACACATTCGCATTAGGTTGTTTTGTCATATTAACGGTTTTTACTAATGGCAACTTTTTCCATTGAAACGTTCCATCACCTCTAACAGCAAACCCTTTGAACACAGTTCGAGCAAAAAATAGTTTTCGGACAAACATAGAACAAGCTCAAACGAATCATTTCTGGCTGCGACTGTATGAGCGATTGATTTTTGAATATGCCTTCATGTTTCTATAGAAATCGATCAGATGAATTTTTCAAATACACGAACAACCGCACCGAAATGGGCTCACTCGTACGCGATTTTAGGACAAGGTCATTAACTGTACATTTATACAGGGTTACACGAGATAAATTCTATATAATTTCAAAAAATAGCGCAATGTATGTCAAAGGCAAGAGCCAAATACACAAAAACTTCGACTCTCCGCGGCGAAGACACCCCATGTTTTGTGGCGGTTGTACAGGCTATATGACAGGTATACTTTTACTTCACAAGGCACTGACGTGAACCAAGATTTAAGCGTAGAAATGTCGTAACAACAACACAATGGCCTAGATTTGGCAATCTCAAAGCCAAACTGTGCACACACTGTCTCACACAGGTGACCGTGAGGAAAACGACCAATTATTTTTAATTCTCTCCAGGTTAGGAAAAGCACGCTCTCCCTGTAGATATGATTTTGACACTGCTGAGCGGTCACAACAGCAGTACTAGCTCTATAAGTGAGTTCTGATTTTCGAATGAATGCAAACTCAATTCGAACGAAAAACGGATATCGAACAAAATTCTATCTACACTACTATGGACTCTTAATATTTTGATAACGTTATAACAGTACTTAGAAACTGGAATACTAACTACAATTAAATGCCTCTCTAACGAAGGAAACGTTTATTTATTGCGAGTACTTTATGCTGTCATACAAAAATAGTGGTGAGAGTGAAAAATAAAATAGTTTAAACCAGATTGCATTAAAACGGCCGTAAGCTAAACGCTTAACAGCCGGTTAGCGCTACATATAACTTCAAAATTTGCTTAATACTAGAAAACAAGCGCTACTTGGCTAACTGGAGGCAAACGAAAAACGAACGACAATCACGTGCAACGCCACATTGGATACCGATTCTCAAGTTAAGTAGCAATTTCGAAAAACTTCCATAATTATTACTTTTTACACTCTGACAGAAGGTAGTCTGTAAAAAGATTCTCACGAAATTTCTATTATACTAGTAATTTAGGGTCTGTGATAACAACAATCCCGATAAATTTACTCCACTCGTGAAAAACCAATACTGTCAATAACTACGCATGTGCAGATAAAAAATAATTTCTAATACCGACTTTCCCAAGGAGACGGACGAGAGCACCCTAGGTACTATTTTGGTTTCCCTCAAATACCGCCAGTTCAATCCCTAGGTATGTATTTTTGGGTTTCCCCAAGTTGTCCAGTTTCCTTTACTTTCTTCTGTCCGACTAAAACAGGCCAATTTTTTTCTGCGAAGCAAAAAATATGCCAGTTTTTCCTTACAAAATTAAAGAAATCGCTAAATTTTGCCCTGTGACGTTAATACACTAAAGTTACCAATTGCTATGACCGATAGGCTTTCATTGCAAAATTTTTATTACTGTACATACTTAGTGCGAACCAGTTTATAGCATTTCCGCGTTTTTCAGTCTTCCAATTCAGCTGGAGTCCCCAGTTTTACCGAATTTTTCGGCCCCAGGCTTTCTCCACTTCAGTCCGGAGGGCCCCAGCTCGGTTCCACCCAGGAACTATCGAGGCAATTTGGGAAAGCCAGCGAAGATATAACCTACGCGCAAACAAATATCAGCAAAAGCAATTTTGTATCAATCTACAACATCACTTGTACACATTTCAGGATGTGCTACAGTATTATTAAACTACTAAAACTTACACAAATATTTCGTGACTTGAGATCGACGTAGATGTTAGTGCTCGCTTCCAGCGATGCTTCAAGAATGCATGGTTGATGATTGAAACCAGAGCAATTCTGCAATGAATATTATAATTATAAAGATAAGTTAGAAACTTCTATAGAGTCCATTGAATTTATTTTCTAGTGCATGCACTCGGTAAACGACATCACACTTTTAGTCGAATCTCAATTAGTAAAAAACAAGAAAAAGCAAGTGTCAACAAAATAATAAACAATGTTGTTGTAGCCGACTCCATCAATGCTGGTTCTTATAGCTGTAGAAATGCTGCCACTGCTGTAGGATCAGTCCACAAGCTTTCTTCTGGCAGGTTTGTCGGGTTTTTAGAGCAGTTGAACAGGTGTTTGACATCGTGGGGGCCTTTTTTGCAAGCTGGGCATATGTCGGGAATGGTGCTATCCAGTCGGTGGCGATAGCTGTGTAGCATGTAAGAGTATCCTGACCTAAGCTGGGACAAGATGACTCTCGATTTCCTTGTCAGTTCCTTCTCTTGTTCGTTGATGCGTGGGGGTGGGTAGCCTCCAAGCACCACCGGAACTTTGTGTGCTGCTTTTGCTTTCTGCACTATTTTCGTGTGCGTTTCTTTCATCCTCTTTTTGATTTCTTCTTCCGGCAGGCTCTGTGGAAGAGTTTTCTTCAGAACTTCTTCTGCTTTTGATTTGATGGTGTGTTTCATTTTTCGTGGTCGTTTGTTGGCTGTGGCTATTTCTTGGCATGGATGTTGGGCATCACAGCATTGGAAGAAGTACTGGCAAGTGAGAAGGACGTTGTGCGCTTCCACTGGAAGGGTGAGAGTCTCGGCATGTAGGTGGTTTTCCGATGCCATCCGAAGGCTGCCGGTTGCCGTGCGCAGTGCTTGGTTTTGTAGCCGCTGAAGCTTCGTAATGTTGCTTTTTGCACAGTTTGGGAACCATTCGGGGCAACAATAGTTTATGATTGAGCGACCCACCGCTTTGTACGTCATCAGCATTGTTTCTTTGTCCTGACCCCATGTTGATCCTGCTAGTGCCTTTAGAATGTTAACTCTTTGACTGACCCGACCGCAGGTGTTGTCCACGTGCCATTTGAAAGAAAGGGATGTATCCAGGGTCACTCCGAGGATCTTTGGCTGCTGGACGATAGGGATCTGCGTGCCATGAATGATGATGTTCAGGGGGTAGCGATGTTCCCCTTTATGTGGCGTCAGAAGCGTGGCTGTGGATTTTGAAGATGATATCGCCAGGCCCCGTTCTTCGAAGAAGTCCACTAGCTTCGGAAGATATTGGTTCAGCTTTTGTTCGATAGACGAGACTATCGGTCCGCAGCTGTATATCGTAAAGTCGTCGGCATATGAAACAATTTTGATGCCAGGAGGGGGTTTTGGTGCCTGCGAGACGTAAAAGTTGAATAGGGTCGGAGAGACTATGGACCCTTGAGGAACGCCCATGTACACTGTTTGGAACTGTGACGTTTCACCGCGGAACGATAATAAACAATAATTACTCCAATCACAAATCAAACTGCTATCACCACGTTTGTGAAAGCTGTTGTAACATGCAAAATCGTGCACATCACAACTTCGTTTCTCCAAAGCAGGATAGGTTACAAAATTAGAGGTAACAATATCAAACAGTATTCAAAAGCTCAATATGGTATGATTTTCAAAAGTACTATATGATTTTAATAAAATCCATTTTCATAATATGATAAATTATGGAATTTAAATACGTTTCATTAATATGATTTGTATTAATTTTTCTACTTGAAATTTAAGAAGGGTGTAGAAATTGAGAAAAGAAAAAAAAGACTGACAAATTCTGTCATTCTAAGCGTCCGATGACGATAAGCAAACTAGGCATTTTTAGCAAGTACTGGACCAAGTATTATCTGTCAAAATTTTGTCCAATTTGACTCTGTGAACCAATGAATTTTCAATCGATTAACGATTACGGGCGAAAATTACAGAATATTATTGATCTCTAATAACAATTTTCGTAAGCTGTGAAAGAATAATTCGCGATCTGTTTTCAAAAGATTTGCTTTTATATCTGTCCGTTACTGCAAATGTGCCGATTTATTCAACAATGTCGGCGTTTTCGAAAAACTATACCTGCCTTGTCCGCACACCCTTCTTGACCGGAAAGGACATGAAATGGGAAAACCCTCTTCGCAAAGGGGGAGCAGCAGACCGTGAGTCGCGCAATGGGCCAACCTCTTCCTTAAGGTGTAAAAGCTGTTGAAAATTGTAAACGCGAATGTGTTTTCGAGCATTTTGAGATAAAAACAGTTGGAAAGGTGCAACAGCTGCGAAAACTGTAAAAATGAAAGGTTTTGGGTATTTGGAGGCTAAACATCAAGGTGGGGGCGTCAAAATGTAGCGGGAGAATGGGAGCCGCACCAGACAGGACGGGGAGGGTGGAGTCCAAAAGCTGGGGAGTCCCCCGCCCCCAGTTCCGAGAAGCCATCAGTACTACAACTACGGGAAAAAGTAAAAGCAAATTTCTCCAGAAAAATAAGTGAATTATTGTTAACGAAAAATTAACATCTGCCGAACTGCTATTCGCGAACAATTAGGTTTTATTTCTGGCAGTAACTATATGTAGACAGGCTATGCAAAATGTTTTATAGATGAATAGTAAAGCAAAACTAAAAATGTTAAAACACAAGAAGCCATAATTACTATTTACCACAGGTTTCGAAAAACACCCGAGTTTGTAACTCCTATACAACAATAAAAATTCCAATGTCTATCACGATTTATACGAAAACATAAAAAGCTGAGTAAAACGCAATAAATACTGTTTTAGTTTAAAACGAAAATATTTTAATATGGCGCATCCCTCCTTCACGCGCAAACATGATATACAGACATGCCTCTACGCACAACGCTGTGATACATAGATAACAAACTTTGGCAGTGTAAAAACTCCGAAATGGATTTGGTAATAATGCAAACTGATACATTGGAATATAATTTATGTAAACGCATTGATTGCATGCTTAAATAAAAGCTTTTTTTGTGATTGTCCCAGACGTTTAATAAACATCTAGCTTTACCTGACTAGATGATGATCTTTGAAGTAACTTCAGGCTGAGCAAACTGCATCCAAGCTCGCACCGTAGACTGAAATAAAACGTTATTTATATCCGATTCATAATAATGTAATATATTACTAGAAACGTTTATACAGAACAAAGATACAGTAGAGTGTGCTTACAGCATCAATTATAGTGAATTATGCTGTTACTCTGAAAGTTATGCACGTTTTGTTTTATCCAAATTATCTAAATTAAAATAAATGTGGACATACAACTGGGCTCTCCATTCGCTGAAAATTTTGCCAGGGTGTATGAACCGGGGGACGCACGATTTTGCCAAGGGGCACTTTGCCAAGAGAAAAAAACGGTTTTAAATCGTGTCAGAAATACTGTCAAAACGCTTTTGATATAGAGAAAAGCGATTTTGAAGCAAATTGTGACAAAATTTGCGAAATTTTTGGATTCAGAACGGAATTTTAAAACAAATTTTAATTAAATTTTTGTACTGTGGACCGATTGGAAACAAAAAAATTTTCCAAGAGGCGGTGAACTGGGGGAGCTTTGAATTTTGTCAGGGTAGATGAATCGGGGGTACCTGTTCTAAACCAAGGGGACCCGCATTCCCCCAATTTGGAGACCCGTGTACAAAGCAAGTAAAATGTATCAACAGTGAATTTTTTGATTCGTCCCAAGGGATTTCACTATAAGCGCGCACTACAGTCTGTTAATGCAGTCTGTATGAATGGCAATTGAACAGCTATTAATTTTGCGCAACTGCTCTTGTAATTTGCTTTTATTAGGATATTACGACCGTACAGTACAATAATATTTACTGTATCAAATAATTCTACGATCGACATTGAAATTAGCAACCGATATTGTAATCGTCGGAATCGTTTAGTAGCCCGAAATCGAATCCGTGCATTAATAGTATAATATTGTAATACAACAATTCGAAGTCAGATGTTTGACAAATCATTAACATTTTACTGTTACAATCAGTGCACTAACAGCGACAAATTAAGATAAGCACATATTATTATTATGTAAGTCTGGCTAGTCCAAACTTCGGAAATTATATCTGGGGGCCTGAGCCGGGGGCCCCCGGATCACCTGCCGGAGGTTGCCGGATTTTGCCGGGGGCCAATTTTTTGCCGGATTTTGTCGCGTTTAGACGTTAATTTAATTTTTCTCAGCAGGGGGTTTTGAGCCGGGGGGTACTCGAATTTTTAACGGGGGGGGCAGCCGAAGTCCCACTTAAAACTCATACCCCCCAGGCTCAGAACCCTGAGAAAAATAAATAACGTGCAATGCAACAAAATGCGGCAAAAGAGTGCCAGCAAAGTGGCAACCACAAATCCCGGCCGGCTCAGCCCCAGAAATTTCCGAAGTTGGAGCTGCAAACTACATGATAATAATAATATTGCTATCTTAATTTCGCTTTATGCACTGATGTGACATAAAACAGTAATATATCAAACATCTGACTCAAAATATTTATTACGATATATACTATAATAACAATAAAAATTACTGAACAACTTGCAAAAACAATACAATATGTAATTTCAATGTGCAAAAATAGTAAATAAATTACCTAAATATATGTACTGCTACCGTCTAATAGTAATAAAAAGGCGAATTACCGGGGGCGGTTGCGCAAAATAGATCGTCATTGCAAATTCCCATAACAAATCTCGCCACTATAGTGAAATTGCTTTTCAAACTTCGAATCAAAAAATTCACTGTGAATTCCCGTTTTACTCCTGTACACATACGACCCGGTTAGAACAGGTACCCGATTAGTTCACAAAGGAAGCTCTGGCACCTCTTTTGTTGCAATGTCCACAGCTACGAAATTAAATTAAAAATTGAGAACATTCTGAATCCAAAATTTTCAGAATATTCACAATTTGCTTCAAAAATCAGTTATTATATCAAAAGCGTTTTGACGTCATTTTTATAACACAAAAAATTAAACCGTTTTTTTTTCTCTTGGCAAAGTGCCCCATATGGCGTCCCAGTTATTCACAAAATTTTTTTCAGCGAAATGGAAAAAAGTTCCATTTGGTGTAGCCATATTTTAATTTAGATAATTTGGATAAAACAAAAGTAGTTTCAGAGTAACAGCATAATTCACATATAATAATGCTGTCACAGCACAGCTCTACTATATTTGTTCTTATGATTTGTAATCATATATTACATTATTATGAATCAGATATAAATAAGCATTTTATTTGTACGTTCAAGAGCTGGAATCAGGTTTTTGCTCAGCATGAACTCTTTTCATCATCATATCATCAGTATAAACTAGATGTTTCCTATTAAACATTACTAGGAACAATAAGCAAAAAAAAGCTTTTTAACATGCAATCAATGCATTTACATAAATTATGTCCAATGTATGATTTTTGCATTATTCAAGAAAATGCCATTTGTTTTACACTGCAAAAAAGATATATGCCTTGTAGCAGCATTATTTAGTAGGAGCATGTGTCCTCTAGGTTTGCATTTTTAAGGATGCAGCCAGTATATATTTTAGTTTAAACTAAAAACAGTATTTCTGTTTTTGCTTCCATTTTTCTTTTTAATTATATAGAGAATAACATAAAATTTATGTTATAGAGTACAAACTGCTTTAGAACCTAAATTAATTTATCATTTCTGTTTTTGACATTTTTTTTTGCTTTACATTCGTATAAGCATTTTGCATAGCCACATAGTACTGCCAGAAAACCTAAAGCAAATAGCCATTAGTCCCATTTCACAATAAATTCACTTATTTCAAAAAAGTCTTCCCTCATTCTCAAATAGCCCCCTCCCCTCCCCGTTGCTGTATCATAGCTCCTCCGCTTCTTTTGACGCCTTTTGATGTTCCACATCCAAATACCGGGATTACTTTCATTTTTACGGTTTTTGGTTTTTGTTGCAGCCTCCAACTGTTTTTATCTCCAAATGCTCAAAAACTTCGTTCGCGTTTACATTCAACAGTTTTTACACCTTAAGAGAAGGAGGTTCACCTGGGCTTAACAACCTACCTGGAGCCCTTGTTTCCGGTCAAGGGTGTGCGGACAAGGCCAGTATAGTTTTTCAAAACACCAATTTGTTGAATAAATCGGCACATTACAGTAACGGACAGAAAAAAGCAAATATTTTATTTTCACAGTTTACAAAAATTGTGAGAGATAATAATTATGTAATTTCACCCATAATCATTAATCAAATTGAAAATTATAATTTCACAGATAAATTGGACAAAATTTTGACAGATGATACTTCATATACTTGCTAAAAATGCCTCATTTGTTGCCTGTAGTAGGACATTTCAAAATGACAGAAACTCTTCAGATTTCTACACCCCTCTTGAGGGAGTAGAAAAATTAATACAAATCATAATGAAACCTATTTAAATTCCATAAATTATAAGTATATGAAATAGATTTTGAAATCATATAGTACTTTTGAAAATCATACCATATAAGGTTTTTAAATACTGTTTGATATTGTTACCTCTGTAACCTATCCTGCTTTGGAGAACGAAGTTGTGATGTAGCGATTTTGCATGTTACAACAGCTTTCACAACGTAGGTAATTAAAAATAATTATTGTATGGTACAGGGTCACGGTGAACATCACAGTTTCCAAAATTTTAGAGTTCAAGGCTCATCATGGTCTCAACCTCCTGGCTTAGGTCATCTCGCCCACACCAAAACCCCTCCTGGCATCAAATTCCTTCATATGCTTCTCCCACTGCAGACCATGGTATCATTTATCAAAAGCTGAACCATGTATCTTCAAAGCTAGTGCAACCTTTAGAAGAACGGGGCCTCACAACATACCTTCAACAGCCACACAGACAAACACTACCCCCTGGACATCATCATTTAGTGGCACACAGGATCATCCCAGGCACACAAAGTAACCCATCCCTTCTTTCAAATGGCACATAAAACATTAACCTAGAGGGTCTCCACAGACATGGTCAGGACAAAAGAACAATATAAATAAGCATTACAAGTCATGCTGCCAATCATAAACTATTGTTGCCCCGAATGGCTTCCAAACTGTGCAAAAAGCAACATTAGGCTTCCAGCAGCTACAAAACTCAGCACACAGCAGAGCACAGTTTACAGATGGCATGGGAAAGAGCCACCCTACCTGGGGTTTATTTCACCCAGTGGAAGCACACAAGCTCCTACCCTCACCTTGCCAGTACTTCTTCCCAATGTGCCCCAACATTGTGCAAGAACTAGCCACAGCCAACAAACAGCCACATA
>JASANE010026883.1:0-17439 GCA_030248225.1 Trileptium ribeirensis
TTTGGATGTATAATTTCTAACCCTACTATTTCAAGCTCGTCCAAGTAAAGGGAAGTATGAAATTATATGTATTCAATTGGAAATAGCGCTACTCCTGCTACCCTTAATATCTGAATGCAAGCGTATTTCTGTACACGAGCGTGAAAATCACCATTGCGTATTGCTGTATACGAGCCTGAGCACAATAACGCTGTCAGCATTTCTTCTTTTAGCGAAATTTCATTCGGCGCTAAACTGGTTTTGTAATGTTTAGCAATACTAATACAGGTCAATTTATTGCATAGGCTTTTAGAGTTGAAATAGATGCTTCTATGCAGTTGTTGTCCGAAGGATTTACCTCCGCAGTTATTTTGAATTAGCTTTTATGTTAAAATTAGCCAAACAGACCGTGTACTTCATATTGACTCGTCGAGACCATTTGAAACACCCGATTTCAAATCTGGTGCTGCCTTTGGAAATATAGATTGTCATCTGTTACAACGTATATGTCAGAGTTATTGACCTTTTCTGATGCAACAGCATTAGTCCTTTCACATTTTGGCGTACGGCACATATGACGGCGTTCTTTCAGTGTCATTGAAGGTAGGGCCAAGAGAACCCTGAGGAGCTTCCCAAATTCCAGGAATTTCATAAAATTAATATTCCCAACTTGCATTCAATTCAATTCAATTTGATAACATTCTAACCAATGTCGGAATTTAATGAAACGAAATTAGTGAATCTTGGAATCTGGGAATTTTGGAAATTTTTCAATTTAAAGAAGTTGGGAACTTGAGAGGATTTTGGAATCCGGGAATTTGAAAATGTCAGAATTATGGAACTCGGGAATTTTGGAATCTGAGAATTTTGAGAATTTTAATGAACTTTGGAATTTGGGTATGTCAGCGTTTACGTAGTGTCGGAACTTGAGAACCGGGGAATATTTTTATCTGGAAACTTACATATTTGTAGAATTTAAGAACCTGAGAAAACGACGAAATTTAATTTTAATAAAAAAAGATTTAAGAACCTACGAAATTTATGAAATTGGTACTTTTATGATAAAATTTGGTAAGACATCAGGGTTACGTCACAAATTATGCGTCTTTCACACTGAAGTGCGTGCACGAACTGCACACCGTAGACACGTCACGCAACAATTTCACGCAGAATAAATACAACTTCTTTTCATTGCACGCAAAATGAAGACAACGGCTTTCCGCTGCACGCAAAATGAAGACAACGGCTTTCCATTGCCCGCAAACTGCTAATAAAAGGCTTCTATTACCACATGTCGAGTGAAATGTTGCTGACTATTACTATGCCGCCAGATCAATTGTAGCTACTATATTTATAGCTTGTGGGCAATGGTTGATACCATATCTACAACAACGCGCAATCGCATCAACAATATCTACATCTTTGTGCAATTAGCAATGGTAGCGTCTATATTTATAGCTTGCGTGCAATGGTTGATACCATATCTACAAAAAGGCAATGAGACTACAATGTCTACAAAATGTGTGCAGTTTTAGAGACCGTGACTACAACTACCAGCTACCATGCAATACCACCAACTGGATATACTACTGCCGAGTAAATTTATTGGCAATACGCACACGATTTATTGAAAAAGTGGGCGTAAGTAATGCATTAATCACAAAGAAGTGCGTGCACGAACAGCACACCGTAAACTTCTGTCGACACCATATTGTATTCAAACACTACTGTGTAGTGGCGTTCTATTACTATAAACTAGTAACTCTATTAAGATTGCAGAACTTAGTGAAGCATAGGTACACCTACGCTTTTGCATGCACTGCCAATCAGCTCTCGATAGCATACGTCGATATGCTATATGTGGATATCACACAATAACGCACAAGTTGGAACAAAAGCAACACCTGTATTGAATTTCCCATGCCCGGAAACCCTCAATTGAAACGTTTCAAATAATAGGTCGAGAAACCATTGGGCAACATACCTCACACCCTATAACTCTAGAACCGGAGCCGTAATCGAAAAACAAAAAAAGAGGCATCGGCATTTATCATTTATTATGAAATGAAACCAAGCAGAGAAAAAATTGAAAGTTAAGATAAAATAACCTTGATGTCGTGAAGGGTACTAAAATGGGGTGAAAAACCCCATTTTGATCTCTGACCCCGAACCATGAGCGTCATAGCCCGTACCCATGGAACCATCGGTCACAGAGCAAAATCAACACCGGCAATGAGTTTCCCATGCCCGAAAACTCTCAAGTGAAACGTTTCCAATTTTGGGACAAGTAACCATTAGGGCATCATACCTAAAACCCCATAACTCTAAAACCGGAGCCGTAATCGAAAAACAAAAAAAGAGGCACCCGCATTTATTATTTTACTATGAAATAAAACCAACCAGAAAAAAATCGAAAGTTAAGATAAAAATAACCTTGCTTCCGTGAACGTACTAAAATGGAGTAAAATGAGACAAAAAACCCACATTTTGACCCATGATTCCGGAACAAGACCCCAAATTAAAAAACGCTCGGAGATGTACACGGTAAATCGATTATTCCGGTTCGAATGAGCCTAAGATCATGAAAATGAGTTAAGTCGTGGCCGAGTTATGGCCGATCATACACGCACAAACGGAATTTACAAGATTTCACCCCTGCAACACACAATCTCCACCACGTTTCACTACGTTCTGATTATAGTGTCATCCATAGGGCAAGCTAAAAATATTGTTGCAATAATAAAATTGACTTCTATTACGCCCTCAATAGCACTAGCTAAAATATTGCTGCTACAACAACATTCAGTTGTCTCTACTCTATCAAAAGCTAACTAGTAGTTATTATAGCAGCAATAGTTGTTTTGCAGCCAAGGGGCAACAATTTTTAATGTTTCTGTTGTAGCCATAATACGCTTACGTCGCGCTACATATTGCTAGAGCAATATTGCCGTGCCTCATAGAAATGTACAGACAACGTTCTTTTCTTAATATATCAAAAATACAAAGTCCACAAAACATCAAATAAGAACCGGGCCTATATTCCCATATGAGTTTCATCTGCGTAATACACTCACGGGCGCATATGCCTTGGAAGAGAATTATTCACTGAGACATATGACCCGCTTTCTCTGCGCTGCACCGATGCCCCTTGAGAATTCTGGCGACCCACCTCTCGTGACATGTTCAAATCTTTAAGGGTTGTGACTTAAGCGCTCTTCTACCCACAGATTTGTCGAGTTCAATTGCATAAAATTGTAGAACCTAGTATTCCGATACAACAAATATTGTTGCGGCGATATTTACCATAAGTGCACTAACATCTGATTACTAGAATATAGTCACAATATCTTACAGATTTCGCATCAATTAAAGCGCAATAGCCAAATGCAGTTATTTCAGCAAAATTTTAAGTCAATCAAAATTATATACACGACTTCTTTGTCTTCCTCAATTTATGTATTAAATATATATAATGCGTATGATGTGTTGTTGGAGAGGACATCGGTTGAACTGAATATCGTTTACACAATTTTTAATTGTTCAGAGGATAGGAGAATAGACAGCGTTGTGTTTGATTTGTTTAAATAAAGTTATATATAAGCAGTGCTGCAGCAATATCACAGTTTGCTCCATTAATGTCCTTAACTGGTGGCCATAAATAGGTGAAAGTTTCAAAATACTGGGCAGAAATATGTAAAATATATGGCTAATTGCATTCAAATCTAAGTGAATGTTTCGTAATTATTCCACGAGAAAGACTTGTACATTTTCAAATCACTTAGATATTTAATATAATAGAATACCAGACTCGATTGAGGCTACCAAGGATATTTATCTTAACCATGTAAGAGTAGGAAACGTTAATTCCTTTGCGGTGGGTGCACAATAGAATGCCGGGTAGACATTTGTGACAGTTGATTGATCCATTTATAAAGTTGAGGTTCTAATATAATAGAATACCAGACTCGATTGAGGCTACCAAGGATATTTATCTTAACCATGTAAGAGTAGGAAACGTTAATTGCTTTGCGGTGGGTGCACAAAAGAATGCCGGGTAGACATTTGTGACAGTTGATTGATCCATTTATAAAGTTGAGGTGTTTGTTCAAACTGAGCCTATTCAACCTGATGAAATATATGGCTAATTACATTCAAATCTAAGTGAATGTTTCGTAATTATTCCACGAGAAAGACTTGTACATTTTCAAATCAACTTAGATATTTAACATAATACAATACCAGACTCGACTGAGGCTACCAAGGATATTTATCTTAACTATGTAAGAGTTGGAAACGTTAATTCCTGTGCGCTGGGTGTACAAAAGGATGCCAGGTAGACATTTGTGACAGTTGATTGATCCATTTATAAAGTGGAGGCGTTTGTTCAAACTGAGCCTATTCAACCTGATGCGCGTAGCAATTTATGGTATGTTTAGAAGTGACTTAGCCAATCTTTCGAAATTGATCAATACTACAATGCTAAATTGAATCATTGCTACAATACCAGCAATACAGTGTATTTCCATTGCTGCAACTTTGCATAACGCCCAATTGGCTCCACATCACTCATTGTAAGTTTATTATAACAAGTTATACATGGCGAACGGGTTCGTGCATTAGTCACAGCTATGGTTACATGGCGCGAGAGTTCTTCGCGGCCACATTTTGTGCAACCGTGGATTTCTTTTATCATATTTACAATATGCAACTGTGGTGCCCTCTCTCTCCGCAATTTAATTCAGTTCGATATTGGTGCCTCCTCAAGGTTGATATTAGTGTCCCCCTCCACTTTGATATTGGTGTCCGCATCCACTTTGCTGTTGGTGCCCCCTCCAGTTAGATATTGGTTCCCCCTCCAGTTTGATATTAGTGTTCCCTTCCAGTTTGATTTGGTACCCCTCCAGTTTAATATTGGTGCCCCCTCCAGTTTGATATTGGTGCCCTCTCCAGTTTGATATTGCTGTCCTCCGAGGTAGATATTAATCCCCTCTTCCAGATTGATACTGGTACAGCACTCCAGTTTAATATTGGTACCCCCTCTAGTTTGATATTGATACCCCCTCCAATTTTGTAGTGGTGCCAACTGGAGGGGGCACCAATATCAAACTGCAGGAAGCCAACGTCAAACTAGAAGGGTCACCAATATCTCACTGCCAATTGATGCCCCCTCCAATTTTGTAGTGGTGCCAACTGGAGGGGGCACCAATATCAAACTGCAGGAAGCCAACGTCAAACTAGAGGGTCACCAATATCTCACTGTACATGTATATATTCTCACTACTATTGCACAAAGATGAAGATATAATTGATGCGATTGCACGTTGTTGTAGATATGGCATTAACCATTGCACGCAAGCTATAAATATAGAAGCTACTATTGCTTTAGCCGCATAGCAATAGTCAGCAATATTTCACTCGACATGTGGCAATAGAAGCGCGTTATTAGCACTTTGCGAGCAATAGAAAGCCGTTTTTTTCATTTTGCGTGCAATGGAAACAAGTTTACCTTTATTTCGCGGGAAAATGTTGCGTCACGTGTCTACGGTGTGCAGTTCGTGCACGCACTTCTGTGCGAAAGACGCATTAGGGCCAAATTAGAAGATTTAGTTTGATAAAACACATAGCATGCGTCTATGATATACTTTTTCAAGAATTATACCCAAACATGGAGAAGATGTGACCGAATTGATTTTCGTAGAACCCAAGTTATTTAGATCATTTAAAATCAAAGTCTGACAATTCTTCAACTTTGAACTGTAAATATTTTAATCATCTTGTTTCAGGTTTTGCTTCCAGAAAACATTGAGCTTGCTCTAAACCCTGTTAGAGTACTCTGAATGTGTTTACAACTTTCAGAATGCTCTACATCATAAAATCTTTATTGTATGAAATGGGCGAAAACCAAAGGCCTTGTCGAAGCACGTAAAAGGCACATGATTGAACTAATTTTACTAATTTGGTAAGAAATATGTATGAATCATGCACATATACGTTAATGTATGTTTATGGTAGCGTACAATAAACTTCCCCTCGATAAATTGAACCCGAATTACCCAAAAGCGTATCATTTTCGTATTAACCGTTTCATGCATACATATTTTAAGGCACACTTCTTTTGGCGCAGAATAAATTACCCCGCTCGGTGAGCTGAACCCGTATTACGAAAGAGCGCATTATTTTGGTATTAATCCTTTCATCCAAACATACGTTAATGTATATATTTGGTACCGTGGAATAATCTTCCCCTCGATAAATTGAATCTGTATTATCCAAAAGCGCATCATTTTCATATTATCCGTTACGTGCACGCATACGTTAATATATATTTCTGGTAGCGTGGAATATACTCCCCATCGGTGAATTGAAGCGGATTACTCAAAAGTGATCATTTTCGTATAAACAGTTTCATGCGAACATGTGTTAAAGTATATTTTTGGTAGCATAGAATAAACTTTCTCTCGATAAATGGAACATGTATTACCAAAAAGTGGATCATTTCCATATTAACCGTTTCATGTATACGTACATTAATGTACATATTTGGTAGCGTGGAAGAAACCCTATCTCCTCCCGGAGAAATAAACCCGCATTACCCAAAAGCACATTATTTTCTTTTTAACCGTTTCATGCACACAATCATTAATAAATATTTTTGATACAGCGGAACAAGTTTCCCCTCGATAAATTGAATTTTCATTACCCAAAAAATTAATGTATATTTTTGGTGCCGTAGAATAAACCTCTCGTCGATAAATTGAACCTGTATTACCCAAAAGCGCCTCATTTTCGTATTATCTGTTTCATGCACACATACGTTAATGCATATTTCTGATAGCGCGGAATATACTCACCATCAGTGGATTTAGCAGGGATTACCCAAAAGCGTCTCATCTTCATATTAACCGTCTCATGCGAACACGTGCTAATATGTATTTTTGGCAGTATTGCATAAACATCCTCTCAATAAATTGAACCTGTATTGCCCAAAAGTACATCATTTCCGTATAAGCCGTTCGTTTCATGCATATACAGGTTAATGTATATTCTGCTAGCGTCGAATAAACTCCATCTTCTCTCGATGAATTGAATCGAATTAAACGAAAGCGCATCATTCTTACTGACCGTTTCATGCAAACATACTTTAATGTATATTTTTGATAGCTTAGAAAAAACTTCATTTTCCCTCGGTGTATTATACCCGGATTGCCCAAGAGCGCATGATTTTCGTATCATCTGTTTCATGCACATATACGTTAATACGGCCATAAACAGTAAAAAAGTAAAAAGCCTGCCAGGATGAGTGAGCACTGAAATTAGCATGAAGACTCAGTTGTGCATCGGCTATAAATCATGTTGCGAACAAAGGCGAATATTCATGCAAGATAAGCTGAAATTGCGATCTATTTATTCGTTAACTCTGATCCAGAAAGTTAATCAGAGCTGTAGTAGTTATATAATCCTAAGCTATCCCTAACCCTTTGTCGTGGGTAGATGACAAAGGAACAATGCCGGGCTTTTATTTTTCTTAAAGCTGTAATTTCTAGCAAATACTTTTCAAGTTTCCTTGCGAAAGGGTAAGGATATGACAACGCGTTGCTATACAGTAATGGCTGCAATCACCTTGGCGTGTCCCGCACTGCGCCATACAAGGCTTTATCAAAATTGAAATTATTTCCTTTATTATGTATTGATATACGACTAAAAGGACTGTCAAGTCGCCGTTAATGCATTGCGGGCGCATTTGTTGTGCCTTAAACAGCCGAATATGGAACTTTGCAACAGTCACTAGGCACTGATTTTGCTTGATTTAACAAAAAGCAAATCAGTATTGCTAACGGCTAAACAGGTTTTAATGACTTAAATACCTGCCACTTACTGTGTAGTATCACTTATATTTGTACAGTCAGATAATTAAATATTTATCGTATCTGCCCCAACTACCGGCGTATTAGGAAATTTGTGGAGAAACAGAGGTTTGAGAAATAAATTAACTTTGAAGGACAGCCATGTAAGTTGTTCCACCAAAAATCTGCTAAATTGCTCAATCATGTATGCATAAATAAAATGTCATAGTATGAGGCGGGCTTGTGGTAATCTGAACATAGTCGTATAGCGTTGATCATAATAGATTGGATTCGTTTTATGCTATACAGCATTTTTACTTTTATGTAGTGCATCCAGCTAAACTGACTCCGCTGCCCCAACCGTCCTAGCGTAGTCATCCTCCTCATTGACTGTCTGCCATTCCAGTTATTATACGCGAATTTGTTTGCAATATTAAGACGCATCTGTTTAGATGCTTCGATTACATAGAGTAACTAAAAAACTTGCACGACACACTTCGAACCTGGTCTGTACAAAAGAGGGGCGTGTGACGCCTCTGAAATAACACAGAAACGTGACGTTCACCGTTATGTGTGAAAGGTACGTTTAAGCATGTGCCCGGTAGCACATGCAGTCCTCCTCCGCGCAGAAGTGTCAGACTACGCACGTCGATCTTTAAAATAAGACACCCTCGTGATTTGGCTTTCTTGTCGACATTAAAAATTTAGCCGCTGGTTGAAATAAAATTTCAACTAATTACGATACAAATACAATCAACTGGTGATTGTAAACGTTTGGAGTAACCCACCCAACGATGATATTAATTTATCTTTGGAAGCTTCGGGGTTATTAGACAGGACAAAAGTGGAAACTAGTTGCCTCCCCCTAGAAGTGGGATAAATGATGCAAATATTAACCACGACATGACATAAGTAACCAGTACAATATAGTGTGACATAATTAAGTGTCACAATCTTGTCGCAATTTGATAAAGGGCTCTTGATATTATTCGTTTTAGAATCTAATTCGCATTAAAATTTCAATTTCTATTAATTTCTTTATGACTTGTGCGACTAAATGACTCAAGACACCGTAACGTGGATGTGGAATACTACAGCCAGAAAAGAGAGATATGTATATTTTTATAAATATAACTAAACCCATACAATGAAACGACAGGGAAGTTTTAATAATTTGCAAGAGGAAGAAAAATTTGTGATTTTAGATGTATGAGGATAATCATTTTATTAATTGCTGATAGATACAGTGTTGATCCTGGAACCATTGACTCTGCTAATCAAGACAGTTTTAGGCCATGAATCTTCAATTTTTGCAAATAGTGTGTACTTTGCCATACAACTGTTAATTTAAACACGAAAAATACGCAGATGACTAATTTCAAAGCGCTCAAATGTTACATTCGCTTCTCTTAGATAAATCACGTCAATTTCTCTTCATAAATTCTAAATCTCTGCTTACGACATACTTGAAACTTCGGTTACCCCCAAATATATGCAGTCTTTGGAGTTATTTAAATTGATCATCTCAGCACATCTGCTTTATACATTTATTATTAAAAAACAGAAAACTGAAAATTCCATACGAACTGTAACTGCATAGCATCAAGCGTTCATGATAAAACTGTGAAGAAAAGTGCAACACTTGTGAACCGCAAATTGTATATGCTGTTGGATAGCGTGGCCCATTATTGCATTATTTGGACCAGATTTTAATTGAAACAAGGTTCCCGGTTATGTCCTGCCCCTGTCCCTCACGAACTTTTGCCCCGTTCCCAATATTTGCTCTCCCCTTTTCCATATTTTTGTTCCAAATTTCAAGAAAAATATAATTATTTTTGCTCGAATTTGTAATGAAAGTTGGGCGGAACGGGGGAACAAAACACAGTTTAGAGAGGCAGCGCGAATCGTGGGGGCACAGACAGAGCTAATGTTAGAGGGACAGGACAACACTGGAATACTTTTCCTTCGTACACTGAGATAACGACGTAACAATAGATCGTGTCATACTGCAGCGCATAAAATCTAATGTAACATGAATGTCACGCTGACCGTCAAGTATCCAGTAAATTTTTATTCATTTGCTGTACTAAACGCCATATGAGGCTAAATCGGAATTATCAATAGTATTTGTTTAGACCATGATATTAACAAACACTGACCTAGCGATTGAATATTGGAAAAAAGTGAACTAAGCGCGTTCATTATAACATTTTATTAATACAATTATATAATTATTATAACATAACGAAACGCAGCTTATTTGAATTTTGTGAAATACAAATTACATAAAATAAATATAATTTAGAAAATGCGACAAAGCTCAGTTTTAGGTATGAAGCGGCTGATCAAAAATACTAATAGCCCAATAAACAGCTTACGTAAGTTACACTTAATTTATTTATTCACTGTCGTTTCTCAAAACAACCAAAACATAAATCCGATTAAAAATATTATTCATGCCAGTTCACACCGAAGCTGCCAAATACATAGCGAGAGATCTTGGGCTATTTCAGTTCGGAATGATGTGAGAATACCAAAACCTATCATTTACAATATAACTTGGCATTAAATCAGACTTAAAGGATGTCCAAGCACTATAATGAAATGTAAAAGTTATTAATAATTGGAAAAGAGTGTTTGTTTGGGTGCACTGGAGACAGGCAAAACATTCGCTTAATGAATAAGCAAATGACTTACGCTATTAAAATTCATTGTCATGTTAAATTTGCACAAGCAAAGCAAATTTGCATCGCCTATACTCTTCCACTGGTTTTTTGGCCAATGGGGTTTTCTTAGGTATTTTAGATATAACATAATTTACAATTTAAAATTTCAATTTAACTACAGTCTAATTTATAATTTACAATATTTATTTTACAGGCTTTAGATCAAAAAAATGAAGAGAAACACTATACAATGTTTTTCCATCGAGACCTACCCTTGCATATGGTTTATCTAACAGCGCATCGCCGTTCACGTACAGTAACAAATATATAACTTACATTGTGAAACAATGCGCTAAGCTAGTCTGTCCTGGGATTTGAGTTGCTACTCGCTCGCGTTGTAAGATTCCTAAACAAGCTGATCAACAGTTCGTAAGTAGCTTAGTGACTTTAGCCTACAAGGGTCGCACCGAAAGCATATAGGTTCAAGCAGCCCCTGTGGCAAACGTTTGCCAACATGCGAAATGCAGATTAATTCATGTGGGAAAGAAAATACTAAAAAAGTTGTAAGCGAAAATCAAAAAACCGCTACGAATGCGAAGAAAATATTGTAATTAATGTGATCAGGGTGTATAATTTTTTAATGCAAATTATGACCTCTGTCAATAATTCTAAAATAGTCGATTTTGGGGGTAGAAACTGAGGATACTAAAAAGCTAAACACAATGGTACAGCCACTGTATTGTAAATATAGAATGTTATATCTACATTAGAAGGTCGAGAAATAAGAAATAGCTTTTCCAACCGGCCGGTTTCCGGCTCGCCGGCAGCGAAATTTCTACCTAGTTACGGGTTGTTAGACACATCTCGGCTTGACAGCAACAAAAACCATGTCTTAGACTTCAGCAATGTAATGAGTCTTCCATCGGAAGCTTCAGTTCAAATCCTTAGTCATTGTTTGTCACCCCGCTAACTTTAACAATGTTGTAAGGTATTGACATGTCTGATAAGTTTGGCTTTGAGGAGATTATTTTGTTGTAAACTTTTTGTGTATGACATGTCTGCTATTCGTCTTAAATTTCTGTTTATACGAATGTTTGCATGAAATTAAATTTTATGAATTGTATTGTCTTTAAACTCTGTAAGCAGCAACAGGACTGTAATGCGTGAGTAAATTTAAGGTGACCCCGCCAGCCATCCTATTCTGTCAATACTGATATCGAATCACAAACCCTTGTTACGGAAAACAGGCTTAATTGCATTTTGTTTTTCGCTAACCGAAAAGTGGCAAAATCAAATTCAAGTGCCAGAAATTAAACCTTGTGTTCGAACAGAATTTCGGCGATTTCAGTTTGAATAAATTCTGCTCCGTAATGCATTATTATTTTAATTTGGATTATACAGTGTTCGCGTACATATTTAATGCAAAAGTGACGTCTCAATCAAATCGACAAATTTTCGTTCTCAAAATTTGAGGTAATTTTACCTCCACTTTCGCAAACGCAAAATGGTTAGATTTCAATCACGAGCGTTGTGTTCACGAACAGATTTACGCCGGATTTCAATTGATCAAAAAGCGTTCTGTAACAAATTTTATCCAAAAATAGAAAATTGGATGGTTGGCGAGGTCACCTCATGTTTACTCGCGCATAATACGACCATACGGACTTTAATCTTTCACCTTTGGGTAAACAATAAGTGTGTCAGACTCCGATGACATATAAAGGAGGCTCCGAAAGTGAGACAGCGTTTTTTATTAAAATTTAATCATATGTACAACACTTTACTTAGAAGCAACAAACAAAATAACTAACAAGTGAACAATGATGCCAGTTGAAGGGCATATTGCCACAGAGATTCTACAGGCTCGGGTCAAATTTCAGCGACTTTTGTCATTTAGTTAAGAAGCTAGAAGTATCTGCCTGTAAAAACCCAGGTTCTGTCGCATTTTAGCGTACGGTTCCTAAAGTGCGTCACCCGGACCCAAAAGTGCGATACCAGTACCATTAAAGTGCGACATCACTATATATATACATATATCTATTATGTTGCAAAGGTGCTACCGTGCAGGTTCCAAATGAGCGTTAGTGACATCGACTATTATATATGTTGTGAAATAAATCATGCGCATTACTATACCCATTTTTTGTTAAAAATTGTCATCGTACATCAGTTATAGCACTTTTCTAGGCGGCATCGGGAAATGATCCATCACACTCCGGTCATGGTCATTACACCATCTCCAGAACCTTTCAAAGTAGTATTGACCCCAAATTATTCCGTACACTGCACATTTTCATACGGGTGATGCTGAAGTTAACATCTCGACCTATTTTGAAGTCGGTGGCTTTTGTGAACACGGTGTCGAAATAGTGTTGGAGACTTTTTCCGCTTCACTGCGTCAACATAGAACTGTGAAGTCAAAAGCGGATTACCGTTTTTTCGCTTACCTACATCTAGAATAGAGCGACGTAGAGATTGTGGAAGCTACGGAACTAGAGATCGAAATGTCTAAACTTCATGCCCATCGGTTGGACGAGTTAAACCGCTACAGGATTAGACGTACTGCAATTTCAGGATAGAATGCAATGCCGCCCAACTCAGAGATCGTAGAAACAATATCATACCGCCCATTGCCCTGATTAAGCTGAACTAAGTGGCAGTATGAGATTACGTTGCAATAATAATAGCGATGACACCGATCGTAGCATGTCATCAGGTCTGCTGGTATCCCAGTTCTGTTGGCCTGTCCCATAGATACCCATTGCAGAGTGATCAGTAGTTGTGCGTATGTCACTCATTGTCTGACCGAGTCTCTGAGATCAGTGGCTTGCCAATCGTCAAGCGTACTACCTCTGTCGTAACAGTGCCCTCAGGTGAGTTGTTGAACACTCATAGTTTGGCGTCTGAACTTGAACTTGAATAGGCATGTCACCCCGTTTGGGTCAGCCACCCAAGGGATCTATTGGTCACAACTCCGCACACGGCGCGCCATATTTGTCGCAGCATATAGTTCTCCACACTTCGTACATTCTGCCCGTCTTCTTTTGTTTTGCCGCGGCGGGGAAACATCCGACTGATGTTCCGGCTGCGGCTGGGGTTCCGGCGGCAGTCGACCTTCTCTTCGGGCCCTTTTGGCGCAAGACCGTCGATGTCTCGCCGCGTTCGACTTTCCCACCTCCTCTTTGCACGTTTCGCATACCACCCTATCCCTCGATGTCGCGGCCGCTGTTGCTTGGCAGATCTTTGCATGGCTCTTCAGATTCGCTTGTTGGGCGAACAATTCTCCGCATTTGTTGCAGCTGTGTGTCACCGCGTCCGCTGCCGCTCGGTGCATCCGCTTGATGTGAACTGTGAGTCCCGCCTTAGATTTACACACTTTGCCGCAATTTTGCCACTCGCATGGCAATCCCGCTTCCTGGTGTCGTGGTTGCCACTGGCTCCGGGCGATACCCACTGCATCTCCGCCTTGGTGTCGCTGTGCTTGCTCCCATGCCCGGATGTGTTGCGTCCGCCGGTGAATCATCGCCCTCCACCCTTTCCTTTCCAGCGCCAGGCTGTCCGCCGTGTCAGCATCGACGTTCGCCTCCTTCAGTAACCTCCTCCAGTAAGCCACCGTATTCCTATGCTTCGATCTCGCGTGCGGCACGTCTTCCAACAGGACGGACCACCATTTTTGTTGGCCTGTCGTCGCTCATTCGAAGTAGGTGACCGATCCGTTGCAGCGCTCGCACTTCAAGTTTCAGCCGGATTGAGTCCACCCCAAGCTCCGCTCGGACGTCCCACATAATCTTTTGCTCGCGCTCCATCTGTTTCAGCGGCGGTCCTATTTGGTTGCTCCAAATGTAACGATACGCTTTGTCCACTACCGATTGCATTTCCTTCATTTAGCGGACGTACCAGTCCCGGGTGTGGCAGTCAAATAACATTGTGCTCTCCACACACGTTTCGACGATCTTCGCTTGGACCGATTTGGGCATGCGGCTATGCTTCAGTCGCTGTTTGACGTGGAACCACGAATTGGTCTCTCTCTTTGTCCTCTGCTTGAGGTCCTTCTCCCAGCCCTGTCAGCACCCGAGCATCCTGATGTCCTTGCTCTCATCACTACCAAATTCGAGTGCCTCCTCCTTCGCTTCATTATTCTTTTCCTCTCACTTATCCATCACTTCCTTCATGGCCGTAACTCCCGCGTCAATCTCTGCTTTTGTTCCCAAGATCGTGGTGTCGTCGGCAAATAGGGCACAACTGATCCGCACTTTTCTGTCTCCGAGTGGCGACTATCCGGGCGTCGGTGCGGCAGAAAGCTTGACGATGTTATCCACTTCCAGTCTATCCCTGCTGTCCTTCCTGCGGCGGCCGCTCGCAGCTGTCGTTGCCACTCGCCCTGTCGAATGACCGCCTGGTGATAAATGTTAAACAAGATCGGTGATGATGGGCATCCCTCCCGTAGCCCCCGCTGCGGTATCCACGCTTCGCTGACCTCGGCGCTGCTACGTACCCGGTACTCCGTGGTCTCGTGAAGGTCATGGACGACATTTAGAATGTTTCCCTTTAGTCCGTATCTCGCCAGAAGCGCCCACAACGCCGGCCTATTGACCCGTGGATACGCTTTCTGCAAATCCAACATTCGTGCTACCGAGTCCTCTGCGGCCTCGACAAACGTACCTCCAGCGCTGTTGAAGCACTTCCGTCGATAAAACTCTTTCTCTTGCATTCGCACGAAGACTTGGGTGGCGTCGGCCGTCGGTCGTCCGCTACGGAAGCCATTCTGGCTTTCGTCCATCAAACCCATGTCTTCGGCCCACAACTTGATCCTTGTCGCCAAAACTCTCGCCAAAACATGGCTGACCATTGATAAGAGGCAGACGCCATGATAGTTGTTGAGGTTCTTCCGATCACATTTCTTGAATAACGGTATCACCAAACCGATCTTCGCTTTCTAAGGCTACCTGTCCGCCCGCGTGCGGAACATCATCTGCACCGTCTCGACCACCTCCCGTTTTACCGCGTCCGACGCGTTTTTTATGAAGATCATCCTGACGCCATCATAGCCCGGCGCAGACTCCTTCATCTTGGACTATTCTTTCACGATTTCCTAGGCTGAGGGAGCCTCGTTTAATCCCCGACAGGCGTCCCGGGCTTTTCGTGTCCTACGAATGTCGTTTACGGCCGCCAACGCCAGATTCACCGTGTCGGGATCCAATTCGTATCTGTCGCTGGTGACTTTTTCGAAGTGCGTGTTGTATATACTCCTTCGCTGCTAAATGGTCGATATTTCCCGCGTTGAAGCCGCGTCCCCCCAGCCTCCGAAGCAGCTTGTACATTGTTCCCGTATCGCCTCGTTGTTGTGCCGTCTTGCATTCGTTGATTATCGCTTCCCGCCACTGCTTCTCCCAAGCTTTCTACTCGTCTTTGTAGCCACGTCTCGCATGCTGCAGTCGAGTTCGTATTTGGGCGATGGTGGCGGTATCGTTGCCGTGAAGTTGCTGCTCACGATCTCGTTCGTCAACGAGCTCCGAAATAATCACCCGAAAACGCTGACACTCCTCGTCCTTCCTACCAGCCACGGCCAGGCCGCCGACTTCTCCCGCTGGCCGCACACATTCTTCACCACGTCCACCAGTTGCTCCGCCAACGTGTCCCATCCAATGTCAGTGTGTTCCAGAGCACGCTCTGTCGCCGCCTTGAATTCCGCCCTGGTGTTCCCGTCTCGCAGTCGTTCCCATTTTACTTGAGCCACGTGTCGACGCGTCGACGCATGAACCGGCTTCCCTTTCGATAACGCCTCTTGGTTTATCACTATCTTCTTTAGTCGGTGGTCCGAGAGCATATCGACTGCTTCCATTTTAATAGACCGGACCAGCGCGTGTCGTTGTCCCCGCTTCCCGACGAATCTGTCCAACTCAAACCACCTCCGTAGCGCCTTGTGGTACCAAGTTCCGCGGTGCTTGTGGTCGCTGAAACTGTTGAGCCACTCAACTCCGTTTACGGCACACCATCGTATGAAATCCTCACCCGCATCGTTAGTCGTCCCCATACCATACCAACCTCGCGCTTCGTCGGTTTGGGCAGCTTCGTCCGCACCGACCGTAGCATTGATGTCTCCGCCCATCAGCACCGTTTCGTGCCCGTTTGCCGATGCTATTTGTCCCTCAAGCTCCGTGCGAAACCTCTCCATTGCAAGCTCGCCATGGTTGCACAACTGGTTGGTAGAACGAGATGAGGTGTAGTTGACCCATTTTGACCGATGTAGTACGCTCGCCCACCTTTTTAACCGAGCCCGACTTGAGCCAGTCGTCTAACGCCCGGCCGTGTAGGCCTATCGTCGTCTGCGTCGAGTAGATGACGGCCCATAGATGTTCGTTTTCGCCCACCCACAGGACACCGGTGCCGGTCGATGTGATGTCTGATAGTAGCAGGATGTCCCACCCCTTCTGTTCGCTGAAGTGGAGTATTTGTTGCAGGCGATTTCGATTTCGCAACGATGCCCGCTGCACGTTCCAGGCGATGATCGTTTGTTGCTCGTTCCGCGGCAGCGTCGCCAGCCATGCCACCCGCTTCTCCGCAGCCCATTGACGTATGTTCTCCTTCCTCCGTTCCCTTCGCCGTTCCTTCCCGAAGGCCGATTTGTCACGCTTCCTCTCCGTGCCCCCGATAGGCCCAGGTTTCTGGTGTATGTCCGTGCAGAGGCCCATCCAAACTATGGTCGTCAAATGCCTGAGTTGTAACCTCATCCCCCTGCGATCAATGCCAGTCATTCGTTTAAGGAGATGGCTACGGTGGCCACCGCAGCCCGCTCTGTTATAATCGGTGGTTGCCGCCAGATAATTTCGGTTGCCCTCTTCACCGACGGTCACCCCCGTGACCTGGTGCTCGTTTTGCCGCTCGAGACGTTCCTGCCCGCAACATCGAAAATGTAGAACACCGCTGGGGCGTTTGGCGTCTGACTTGAC
>JASANE010026884.1:0-52836 GCA_030248225.1 Trileptium ribeirensis
TTTCAGGTAGCTCATTTTGCATAGAGACCTCGATATTCGAAAAATTCAGGGTTTTTTTACATCGGAAGGGGCCTAGACACTGTACATTCGAAAACGTTTCATTTTGGCTTCAAAAAGTGGTGTTTCAAAAGTACATGGTTTCGTGAAATTACCCATATAAATATTGAACATAACGCGTGCAGTTAATATTTCGCACATATAATATACGAGTGATTACCTCCAGCAAACGTCCACCTACCAACTCGCGATGGTATACGAAAAGGAATAACCCTCAGGTTATATCCTACATGATCTATTTAAAGTGTTCGGAATAATCAATTTTGCCCAAACTCTGAGAGTAAGATTTTTTCTAAAATTCTTGGCGATATATAAATATTGAACATAACGCGTGCAGTTAATATATGGGATGCTTTCCAAGTATATGAATATTGCACAATGAGGAAAATTATCAGCTGACCGACAGTATTGTCTAAAGCGTTGTCATTTGTGTGTTTCAACGATTTAATTCAGGACACACATATCTGTTTGACTCAAATTTTCATAAATGATCACGATTGGGTCAGTTATTTCTATGCGGTTGTGGATTCAGGAATTTACGATGGAGCAGTCAGGATTCCTGCCCTATTTATAACAAACTTAACGGAATCGCTCAAGATTCTGATCCAGGCTGGATTTTATACCTCTGCGGTCAGCTATATAAACAGAAACACGGACTTTATAGCTTAAATTATAAGTGTCTGAAGAACTAAACGTAAACGAATAAATCTTCGTTATTGGTTTCACAAAATGCATTGCCATCAGGTCAATAGTTCACTGTACGTTATAGTGGCGTGCAGTTTCGCCCAATCCTATTGAGTGTTTGCCTAAACATATGCTCTTAGATATGCTCACAAAATATATTAGTTTGGAAGCATGATGTAATCAATGCATTATGATGGGCACGTGTCCACGTGGGGAGTGTGAAGCTGCCCCTATAGATCGGATTTCCCGAACCCATGCCTAACTTGCACCCCACCCTTTCTCCATGAGTTTGTGCACCTCTAACCCGCTCTCCGCGCCTGCCGCTCGCCGGAAAATTTAGCATTTATGAGCAAAGTTACCGCAATTTATGTAAAAATTGGGGAAATGGTGAGAAATTTGAAGAAAATTGGGTGCAATGAAGAAATTTTTAGATCACCCTTTAACATACCTTTCCGCTATGCATTCTCTCACACCAATATATATACAGTGGTCTAATGGATTGGAAATACCTTCAAGAATGTGAGACACAAATGTACTGACAGACGTCTACGGTTTCTTATTATACATTCAGAGCGCTCGAATAGCGGTACGCTTAAGCTAAAATATTTCATTTCTAGTCAAATCAGCATTGTAAGTAGTATATAAATTAGTTGTTTATGGGTATACCACAAGAAAACTTATTGAAAAAGGGCCCATATAATCTTTAGGTGCTGGACGTTATAACGTTAGAAAAACAACAGGTTAATGCCTGGGTTCCGGGGGCGGCAGCCCCCCGACCTACGTTTAGGCTTAGTACATGTCTCCTATAAAAACTTTAGCTTAGGCTAAGACTGAGGCTTAGGCTTAGTTTATATATCGAGAACGGCATAGCATGCATTTCACTTCCACCCCTAAAGGTGACATGGGCCGAAAAAAGTATACTGAAGCATTTCTGATGATATATAAATCAATATATTTGCACTAACGTGTGACTACTTTTCCAGTGATCATTCTGACCTGCCTAGGTAAACTGCTAACGCCGATAAACTCATTATCATCTAATGCGTAACCATAGTAACACAATTTCTGATTCAAGCTTCGTTGATTGCAGGTAAAAACAAGATATTTCAAATTTTATTTTTGCTTGCGTTTTTGTAAAGACCGGCATGCACTTTGTTTCGTATTTGGCGTTTCTGTGGCTTTGCTCTATACGTCGTACCAAGTTTTGAGATGTGCTGTTATTTATAATTACCCTTGATTAACCGGGTTCAATTAGATAAATTTAGTTTATTGATTATATTGGTATGTATTACAAATTACGGAGCGCGAGTTTAACAGATTTCACACGTTGTCGTTGAATTGTTTTTCAAAAACGGCTGTTGAGTTGCGGTGTTTAGCTGCACCGGTTCAGCAAATACTAATACACCAATATCAAGCTGGAGGATGGCACCAATATCGAACTAGAGGGGGCACCAATATCAAATTGGAGGGAGCACCAATATCAAGCGGGTGGGGGCAATAATATCAAACTGAAGGGTGTGCCAATATCAAATTAGAGGGGGCACCAATATCAAACTGGAGGGGCCACCACTATCAAAGTGGCGGGCACCAATGTAAAAATGGAGGATGGCACCAATATCGAACTGGGGCACCAATATCATACTAGGGGGCACCAATATGAAACTGGATGGGGCACCAATATCAAACTGGGGTCACCAATATCAAACTGGAGGGGGCACCAATATCAAATTGGGGCGGCACCAATATCAAACTGAAAGGGTGCACAAATATCAAACCGGAGAGGGACACAAATATCAAACGCGGAGGTGAGACCAATGTCAATTTAGAGGGGCGCCAATATCAAACTGGAGGGTGGCACCAATATTAAACTGTAGTGTGGACACCAATACCAAACTGCCGTAGGGACACCAATATCAAGCTGGAGGGGGCACTAATATGAAACTGGAGGAGGGCTTCATTATCGAACTGGAGGGGCATCAATATCAAACTATAGTGGCACCAATTTCAAACTAAGGGCGGCAACAATATCAAACTGGAAGGGGCAGAAATATCGAACCGGAGAGGGACTCCAATATCAAACCGGAGAGGGACACAAATGTCAAACGCGGAGGGGAGACCAATATCAATTTAGAGAGGGCGCCAATATCGAACTGGAGGGTGGCACCAATATCATACTAGAGGGGCACCAATATGAAACTGTAGGGGGCACCAATACAAAAGTGAGAAGTAGGGCGCCAATATCAAGCTGGATGGGGGCCAATGGCGGCACCAATATCAAACTGGAGGGGCGCATCTTGGTAGCACCAATAAAAATACGGAGGGGGGGGGGCTACATGCCAGGTCGGGGGCTACATTTTCATTAAAAATTTTTAATAGATGGGTCGATTCTAGTGGGGCTTTACTATGTTTATATCCGGCCTATTGTAAGACTGTATGCTAAATTTGGCTTTTTTAAATTTAAGTTTGGTCAGGTCGGGGGGGGGGGGCTACATTTTGCATACCCCATTTTTGGCATTTTATGACCTTCGACCTCATAATGAAATAACACATGGACAGACGCTGATATTCTTTTTTTTCAATAACACCTGTACTGATTGCGATTACCGTTATATAGCATTTTTGGCGCTAGTGCACTTTTACGTTATTTACCAGCGTCTGAAAGCTGCCAGATTTGACCTTGGTCGGGGGGGGGGGGGCTACATGTCACGAAAAAAATTTTCGGAAGCTTGACGTCAGCTTCAGTGTCGATGCTTACTCCCAAGTTTTTCCGGAAAAATTAGCAAATACCAATGGATCACAGTGAAATGAAAAACACATATATGTATCACGTGCTAGCGATACGGCGAACGTTTATACTAGGACATGTGTTTTTGGCTTCATTTGACCAACCCGGGTTGAGGGCCTCTGGCTCCTGCTATGTTTGGGGTACAGAAGTCCACCATACCTCGTTATGATCGTCGGATATGCTATTACTACATCTCACAGCGACATTAAATTTCCTTACAAAAGACTGGTGGTATGGGCCAAAAAGTGCCGATGTAGCCCCGCCGACTAAAATGACATGGTTTCGTGAAATGACCCATATATCGCCAAGAATTTTAGAAAAATGTTACTCTCACGGTTTGGACAAAATTGATTATTCCGAACACTTTAAATAGATCATGTAGGATATAACCTGAGGGTTATTCCGTTTCGTATACCATCGCGAGTTGGTAGGTGGACGTTTGCTGGAGGTAATCACTCGTATATTATATGTGCGAAATATTAACTGCACGCGTTATGTTCAATATTTATATATCGCCAAGAATTTTAGAAAAAATCTTACTCTCAGAGTTTGGGCAAAATTGATTATACCGAACACGTTAAATAGATCATGCAGGATATAACCTGAGGGCTATTCCTTTTCGTATACCATCGCGAGTTGGTAGTTGGACGTTTGCTGGAGGTAATCATTCGTATATTATATGTGCAAAATTTGCTATAGCTGCCGTTCATTCTATACAAATTATTTTATTCAGGTTATGTCGCTTCACGATGGCTCTACTTTTACAACTCATTTATATATAAGCGTTTAACGATGTTTCCCTGTGGATCCTTCAATGATTTCTCAATTTATACTATTTGACATATTAACCTTACTCTTAGGACACGCGGAAGGTGCTTATGATTTGGTTCCATTGCTGACCGTGTAAATATATAGAAATGTCCGAACCAAGCCAATAAAAACGTTTGTAACTTATAATGTAATAAGATACGACTATAATGCATCTGTGCATAAAATTAACGTTGTACAATGTGATAGAGCAAAATTTAACTGCAGAAAAATAAAATTTCACCCTATCAATAATGAGTATAAGGGTCATAAAAATGTTAACATTATTAAAAATTTTTAATTACACATTGTTTCGCTTAGCTGTGTCTTTTTTTTTAGTCTGAGAGAAAACCAACTATAACACAGTTGTTTTTAGAAAACGCAATTTTAAAGTTGAACAATTAACATCTAAAAATTAAATCTTAAATAAAATATATTGGGGTCACATTTTTATTTACCTTAGCTATCATTTATATTGAAGAAATGCATGACAGTTTAACAATAATAATGAGCCCATATTTGTAAGCTTAAATATACGGTGTTTAGAATGTTTCGAAAAAAGTTTTCTGTGCCGGAAACTGTAAAAATGTAATTCCTGTAATGAAACTATAACTAGACTACGTCAGGCGTCAACGCCAGTATGGACAACGTTTTATGATCGCTTGACGCTATCTGTGGCACCTTATAAGTTCGATTTCTTAGTTAAAAAACTGTCCAACCGAGCTCAAAGTTCAACAAACCGAGAATATCATGACATGAATTTACAGATAGACTGGGCACCGCCGCAATCCTATGGATACTGTATTTATTCACTTAATGGCGTCCTCCTCATAACACCGAACCAGTTAAATTTAAGTGTATACTTCCTTCATAAAAGACATTTAACCTTGATCATAATAAAGCAGGGTGCGCAAAATTTACTTTTATCTGGAGTTCTTATCGACGTATGTTTAATTTCAAATTTTCTGACATTAAATTATTCAAAATTCCCATTCAAGTACACATTCGATTTCACAATTCGCCGCCATATGTGTCAAAGGGGCACCGGATTAGGGGGTAGGCAGGAGCGATGGTGTAAGACAGGAGGTAAATTTTTTAATTTGCAGAAACTCATAAATTAATTGGGTGGGGGAGATGGTAAACGGTGGAAAATACTAAGTCTTTAGATGTGTGTATAGCGTTCGGAGGTGTGTTGGACAATCACGGAGGTAACCTCGTTCTACCCCTCCCCTGTCCGCACCTCTGTAATATATATATTTCGCGCAAATACTAAGTCTTTACGGGTGTGTATGGCGTTCGGAGGTGTGTTAGACAATCAGGGAGGTAACCTCGTTCTACCCCTCCCCTGTCCACACCTCTGTAATATATATATTTCGCGCAAATACTAAGTCTTTACGGGTGTGTATGGCGTTCGGAGGTGTGTTAGACAAACAGGGAGGTAACCTCGTTCTACCCCTATCCTGTCCACACATATGTAATATATTTATTTCGCGCAAATACTATGTCTTTACGGGTGTGTATGGCGTTCGGAGGTGTGTTAGACAATCAGGGAGGTAACCTCGTTCTCCCCCTCCCCTGTCCACACCTCTGTAATATATATATTTCGCACAAATACTAAGTCTTTACGGGTGTGTATGGCGTTCGGAGGTGTGTTAGACAATCAGGGAGGTAACCTCGTTCTACCCCTCCCCCGTCCACACCTCTGTGATATATATATTTCGCGCAAATACTAAGTCTTTACGGGTGTATATGGCGTTCGGAGGTGTGTTAGACAATCAGGGAGGTAACCTCGTTCTACCCCTCCCCTGTCCATACCTCTGTAATATATATATTTCGCGCAAATACTAAGTCTTTACGGGTGTATATGGCGTTCGGAGGTGTGTTAGACAATCAGGGAGGTAACCTCGTTCTACCCCTCCCCTGTCCACACCTCTGTAATATATATATTTCGCGCTCAACGATGGGTACGGATCCATACGTCGTAGACGACCGATGGCATCACAGTTGGCCAAATCAACGACAAACATTTGCCGTCGTTTTTCTAAATCACTACCGCTATCGCTTATACAAACATTTATCAATGTCTGATACGTCCGGTGCAACGATATGAATCCGCGCCACCTACCGACAATACTTGGACGACAAGTATTTGAGTTCTTCCACAGTCTCCCATACGCAAGACATCGGCCGGTGTTGATTATGTTTAGCCAGTTGAATTTCTGTACGTGTTTGAAAAAAGATTTCCCTAAAAATTCTAAAAAGATTTCCCTAAAAATTCTAAAAAGATTTCCCTAAAATGGTCAAAGCTTGTTAGGTTTGTCAAGCCGAAGAAATCAGCCGGCAACCAGAACACCAACCGAATTAATGGCATTGAAACAATAGCTACACATGATTCTCATCGAAATTACTGGTCGGCTGCCAACTGAGGCACTTCATGCGATACATCGTCACGATATTTGAATGTTATTCTGTGGGAAATCTGGATTTTTAACGTCGGACTCAATATTCCGCCGCTTTGTTAATCATGATTGTGCCATTTCAAATGAGTGATTTTGGCAGGCAATTTAGACTTGTCTAAGGGTGTTGTAATATTCATGACCACTTTTCAAATCTATTTTTCGTAGATTCCTCTAGCATCATTTTGCATTTCAAAACTGGTTAGTAGTGAACGTGAGCCATACGCGTTAATGCTTGGGATCTTGTATCCTCAGACCGCAACGCGGTTTAACTGACGGGTCCAAAACACCTGACAAACATTTAACATTATAATGCTGCCGGAAAGCGCACACGAAGTGCTCGAATTAGGTTGAATTTATTTCAAAACGTGTAAGCAGGATCAAAAATTAATATTACTAGGGAATTACGATAAGTCGAATGCAGCCATATGGTAAAAACAAAAGACGAAATCAATTCTATTTCTCGTTTTAAAAAACCACTTTTATTATATTTACTCGATGCTAATCGGTTCGATTTGACTTTATTTTCTGAAACAATACTGAGCTAAATTTCTTATTTGTGGATTTTATTACACTTGATTAAATTCCGCTTAAGTATAATGAATTTTAGATCGAGTTGCAACTATCATACTATTAACAAAGTGACGCTAAAATCAATCCTTCATCTGAACCAGATTGGCATTAAGTGTATGTGGTTAACATAAAACAGGTTTTGAAATTCTCGCCAAAAATTAATCCAAAACGAGTCGTTTTAAATCGTGTAGATTTCATTCCATCTTTCAGGACTTGTATTTAAAGCGAAATTAGAACCATTTTCAATTTTACTAAATCCATACCTTATAGTTCAGTGCCACTCGCATCATACTTTGAAGGGGGCCGTCACATCCTAACGTTGGCTCTGATACCCCATACATGCCGACGAAATAAACAAGCACATGCACAACCGTGGACCAACAATTAAAGAAAATACATAACGTACAAAATCCACACAAAGACGAAGGCCCATGCCGCTATGAGATATCTCGCTTACGATCACTTTTCAAGAATCCGGCTGAGTGATTCTCAAACATTTTTGATTCGTTATTTTCCCCAGCATTTTAGAAGCGTTTCATTCGTTGATATCATTATTGCGGGTTTAATGCTCAAAAATGGCAAACATAACAGACCGAAACGATCCTATTACATCTCTAAAATTGTTAAGATGAAAAGAGAGGGTTTTTACCTGGTTTGGAAGTATAAGTTGGTCTATTGTGAGATAGACCACTGACAAAACCATCCCAGCGAGATATCTTCGCGCCAAAGTGCAGTGGAACGCGAGTGTGCGCTTCAGGTGTGTCGCTCAAGACAAGTCAAATTCAATGCACCCTCTTCTGGTAACTTAAATGGGTAATCAGGCATGCTGACTCTCTGTAGTGGTTGTGAATGTTGCATTTGTGAGTTTCTCAACATGATTCAAATTAGGCAAACCGCACGACTATTGCCCATTCATAGGGTCCAATGCGGGGGCGGTACCGAAATGATGGCTCGTACATTATCGGCTAATAGGCAGTCGAAAGAACGTATACATATGCACACGGTGCATCGTACGATTTGGAACGTTCATATGATGGCCGCTAATGCGGCGTTCACGTTATAATGTCCCCGCTGTTTGGAACTTTTGACCCCCTGTAGTCGCGACCCTACCGTATAGACAGTCAGGGTGACACCGACACTGGCGCGAATTAACTATATCGGACACCGTCTGTAGCTAATGCGGTTTATTAGTCAACTGTCCTGTGTAGTTTTTTCTAAATTCTCGATATTTGTATCAAGCCCATATGAACACTGCTCAAATAATTCTGAACACTGTCAATAAAACTGCCAGAAGACACGGTGTGCCTGACACTGTCGAGAAATGGTACTACGCGTAACTAGCTACCGTTGAAAAAAATTATTAAAAACATGGGGTTTCTAAGACACCCTGTTGTCAACAGTGTGTCTGACACTGTGTGGTGTACATAGGTTCCAAACGTTGGGGACATTATAACGTGAACGCCGCATAAATGGCAATGGCTAAGGTCGGAGCGCTGAACGGTAGCCATTCAAAAGCATGACATACTCGGTCTGCGGCGTAGCAATGCAGATGGCCATCCGGACGAAAAATTTCATGATTGTCTTAGTCCTCGCCATGGCATACCATCCGCGCAATGGACCGGTTTAACCAAAAGCGTCGCCAACAAAAAGCCTAGGATGGTGACGGCTGGCCAAGTTTCGATGCAGTATCCAACGAGGGCGCGTATTTCCTACAGTAGTCGACCCATCACGTTGTGGTTTCGCTGTGGCCGTCAGCCGATAGTTACATCTTGGGCACGGAGGCAGACTCTCCGATAAATATCGCACCGATTGGCTTCCAACAACTGCGCAAAAAGATGGCTAAATAGAACATTTTGTAACGCAGTGATCATAAATCTAGCGCTGTTCGCATAATGTACGGGGGAACAGGGCGAAAGGCGTTCCAATCTTTGATTGTCTAGAAATTTTGTTTCGTCGGGACATAGCTTTGATGCCTCGAGCTCTCATTTTCAAATCCGAGTGTCTCGCGTCGCTTGCTCTTCGTCGTGTGCAAGCACATGCACAACCAGTGAGCAACATGTTCGGATAGCTTTTCTCGGACGTGGAGTAATCACTAGGGTAATGCATGTTTGTTTGAGCGGGGCCATGTTGGATAGTTCCGGACAACGGTCGCTTTTGGACAAAAAAAATTTCGACGAGTGGAGCACAGTTGTCTGTATAGAATGGCTTTCTAAGAAATTGTTTCTGGTTCATATTGTTGCTGATATGATTGGTGACCATTGAAGATTTCTGCAGTTAAATTACTCGCCATTAGCGGTGGTTCTTCAGGAAATTTTCATGGATCTCAAGCAGAAACTTTAAGCTTGATTTCAGGGTCGAGAAAGCTACCACAGTCCTGGTCCAGTCCACGATCGCGGAAAATGTACTACCTACCGGCCAAATTGTTTCGGACGTAAATCGTCGCTTTCCGTTTCTACTAGACGGTTGCAAGTCTGGATGTGCAGCAATCGTGTGTTCGAAGGGTAATTCGTCAAATATGTACCAAGTAAATAAAAAAATGTATGCGTTGCGGGTCTCGACCAGGTTCATCGGTATTAGAGGATGAACATGACGCATCGGCTGAACCATCGCCACCGTCCGTTGTGCAACAAAGGTGTGCCCATGTCAGTAGTTCGGCGAATTATAATACTGGCTGCTGGACAATAGAGTACCCTTCGCTCTGGATACCAATATTTATCCCGCGCCTGACAATATGATAGTTGGCGAGTTCGGCGGCGAGGTTATATCCTTGGCTTCACTGCCCTTCCAAGTTTCAATTGCCAGAAGCTGGTTCGTGCCTACCTACAGACATCGGTGTCTACAAGGAAGGTAGGGTGTTATTCGATCTAAGGATGGGACACCCTCAAGCCACATTTACCCCACTCCCACCCCGAGAGCTATAGTTAGCAAAAATTGTGTAAAATCGCCAGAATTTGGGGTAAAATATTCACAAACTGGAATAAAATTGGCAAAATTTTAGGTAAAAATAGCAAAAACTGAAATAAGATTGGAAAAAATATCGGGGTAGGAATATACCACCTGAGAACCATCGCAAACCACGACCTTCCGCGGACCGTCTACCCAATCCTAAGCCGTCGGACGCTCGACACCTATGACCTACACGGTAATAGTGTCTTTGAGGTTTCGAAATGGGTTGGCTGATGAGCATATCGTCAACTTTATGAACCCTGCTGTCACGCAGTCGGTTAGCTACGGGGGCTTGCGGGTATGATTCAGGTGATCCATTGTAAGAACCCTTGATGCATCAATAGTTAGGCCACGCGCGGCTCCATAAGGCCTAGCACCCAAACGGGGTACTGCTGGGTGACCTATTAACCGAAGAATCGATTTCACTTGACACCCCTGCTGCTCTGTGTCGTGCTTTAGATATATTATTTTCCATGGACTCGGAAGCTAGCTTCAGCTGGTTTCATCAATTCGTGTCTTACCACTTGGCGTCTTCTAGATAGATTTTCCACTAAATCTTGTGCTATTTCATCATCTATACCTTGTCATTCTCCATTGTTACGCTGAATCCCCGAACTACATTAATCGTTCATTTCTCAATTAGACCATTCGCCAATTTCGAGGTGGTCTTTCAAATAAAGCTTTTAGTGGTTTGTGATGGGTTTCAACGTGAAATTCATTTCCTATTAAACTGTTATTGAAATGGTTCAGCCCGTCGGATACCTAAAAATTCTTCAAATTTTTAGAACCTTCGGGTTCGATATCTGGGTACTTACCCTGACAATATGCAAGCAATTGGATGGCATAAGCAGTTCGTTCCACCCTACTATCGGTTTTCTGCGATGATACTGTCGTTAGCACATATCCTGATTCATCTGTTTGCAGTATAAATGATTCAAACAGGACGGAGTACGTTAGCAAAGATAAATCAGTGTTCCTGAGACGAAGTGTGTTAAGAGGTTCATATATATCTGAATCAGGAGGAATAAATTTGTGATAATATGTAATGCTTTGCAGTTGCTTCAAAGACTCCGGGCGTTCTTTGTTATCTATATCTGAAGTCGTTTCGGGTTCAGGTTTAGTTCTTTCGAGCTAAAAATATGCGCCATTATTAAAGTTGTTTCCGCCGAACTGACACTGCGAAGGTTTGAGTTTCAGATTAGCGTGGCTAAATCTTTCTGATACAGTTACTAAGTCGGATGGATGTGTTCGAAATTAGGCGACAAAATAGACATATCGTGTAAGTAAATTAAACAATGTTCTCATTGTAGACCTTTCAAAATGATTGACTTACACCGTTCAGAAGCTCCCAGTAATGAGTTAAGACCGAATGATAGCCCATTATAGTCATAGTTTTCATGGACAGCTACAAATGAAGCTTTATCCTTTGTTTCTAGGCATAATTCTGATTGCCAAAAGCCTTTGTTAAAATCGAAACTTGACATAAATTTTGTATCACGCAAACATCCTAATATGGCATCGATGCTGCAACGGTTATACGCCGTGTTCCGCAACGGTGTTCCTATTACGGAACTCCATACATAAGTAAAGGGTGCTATCGCTATTAGTAACAAACACGATAGGTGTAGTCCGATGGAGTGGTAAGACCCGCTTCTGCCAGTTTGTCAAGAACCTCTCTTAAGAGTTTACGCAATGACTGTGCTAATTGTTGAATATTGCACTACGATTTTGCATTTTAAGTCGTTATTCAGCGATGTTGTATGCCGCATATTGAATACCCTACTTAATGACTCAAAGGATGAGTATTGAAAACGTCTGAGTCTTCAGCCTAAGTTTAGAGTTTTCAGTGGCGAGATGACAATTATCAGTTACTTCAGCTCAAAAGGAGATAATGATGTATAACCGATATCAATTTCGCTTAGTATTTATATGGAAAATTTTGGATCAATTGCATTACTTTGTTCATTTACTATTTGCGCCACGTTTGCCGCGGTGCATCCTAAGCAACTCATCGAGGCGGCTGCAATTGTAACAGCCGATTCTCAGTGTCACATAGTATCTCAACCTCACCATAGTCCAGATCTTCAATATGTTGTATGATTTGGCCAGCATCAATAGCAACAGAATATTACCGTATTTCGTTATAGCAACCGGAACCATACACTATCTCGTGAGTTCAAGATACTAGGCAGCAACGACGTTGAACGCGGATTAGGAGCAAACAAAATTGTCGACAATAATAGCCTGCGCGATTTCTGGTACAACATCATCGTGTTCGGATCATGTTCGTGTTCGGTGGCAATACACGTACTTACCAGTCACTACATTGACAACAGTTTAGAATCGAGCTCTAGTCGACTTCCAACATATTCTGATATTCTATTGATACTAGATGTCTATACTCTTCTTCCTGGGTCCTATCTAAACCGCATACGTAGCGACGAAACACACAAACACGTGCACGGCCGGATGATACTCGACGATGTTTAACTGGGTACTTTCCTCAGCATTTTAGAAGTATTTCATTTATTCATATCTTTATTTTATGAGCTTCCATACTGAAAGTGGCAAACATAACAGCCGGAACGGCCCAGTTACACATCCAACGGCAGCGCACTGCCGAAACGATATCAGTCGGTCGGAATTATTAATTCGCGTTATACTTAACCATTATCCGCGCATAGTCACACATGTAATAGTGTGTACTTCGAACCGATGCTCGAACAAAGTTTTTCGTGAGTCACGCATTTGCACGTACGATGTTATTTGTTCGCGTTTCAAAGTTGTTTAATCAACATTAAGTAGACTGCTTGATTTAGCAACTGAGCGACAGCTCTAAATAGCACAGTGTTTAGCGTATGAGCCAGAAATTCGGATTATGTTGACCGTTGCTGCAGAAGCTTGTTCAAAATGAAGTAGCGAATGAAGTCCTAATAGGTAACAAACATTCAACTTTTCAGCGCTGAACTTGTGTGATGATAGCACTTAAGACTTAGGACTCTGCTTACTGCACAAATTTAACAAATAACTAACTTAATTTTACTAAGATGAATAATAGTACGGAAATAAAGTAAATGAATTGTTTAATTGACAAAGTGAATCTAAGGATCGAAATATAATAATAATCTAACAAACTATATGAAATATAAGGTGAATCCTTTCCGCCTCGAGCTTTGACATAACTTAGCTCACCCTATTCAATAACTCGAAATCGGAGCACTCCTGTGCTCTCATGTCATAAATTTTTCGGATAATATTTTTACGCCCTATAGTCTCACGAAACCAACAATATGTGACGCATCCCGTGTGTTCTCAAAAAGACCCACTGGTATATGGAGCACGGCTGTGCTCTCAATAGAAAATTTCGGAGCAGCCCATCTGCTCTGAATAAATCCCAAAATTTGTTGTGATTAGAATCAACGCTAAGTCTTAGCCTCAAACAACTACTGTCTGGCTAGTCCAGCGTTAGATAACTAGGTGCCGTATAAGCTAAGAAATAAAATTGGAAATAAAAGACACACTAAATCGGAGTACCAAATGTTTTGAAATAATTTACCAGAATCTTTGCATAAGAATATTTAATCATAAATATATGGTACTACGGTACCAAACAGTTTAAAGGCTAATATTCTTGTCCAGAAATTCCAGGAACTCGTTGCTAAAAATTTGGTACTCTGAATTACAGTGTACTACTTACTCTTATCTCTTCAATCGCGCCGACTGACTCTACGATCTGCGGCAGCGGCTGGCTCTACACTCGATGACAGTGAATGACTCGTCAATCGAAGGAAATCTTAGCTTATATACACCAAAATTCTCGCATAAATTCAGACCAACTAGCATAAATTAAAAGAATTTTTATAAAATCTTGAAAGAATTCTAAATATGTTTTAAAAGCCAACCATTAAGCAATAATACCGCCAGCGTTACAGAAATAAATACATTAAATTTATGGCGGACGACGGGCGCCTTGTATCGCAAAAACAAAAAAAAAATTTTACAATAATGTTCAACAGCTTACTGGAATATTCCAATAAAATATTATTCATAAGTCCATTGAAATTATGGCGCGTACAATAAAGCTAAAATAGAATAATACGAGTTTTTAAGTTTTAGGGCAACAGTGCATTAATAAAAAGGTGGCCTTTTGAAAAAATCCCATCACACCTTCGTTACTAGCTTCAAGAACGCTTGAAATATACTGTCTAGGTTATGAATGGCCCGTATCATATAAAGATTAAAATTATTACACGGAGCCCAGTTTTTTATACCACTTCTCCGTCGCTCCATTTCCAATTAAGCAGCGATTGCATACGCGTTATCTTTCGAAGCTTATTTATTGGAAACTTTTGGTTGATATTGTCAGTTATGTCCGCATACTTAAAAATCACGACACAAGCATTTAATGAGTAGATGTGTAACAGATCTGGCTTCTTACATGGCCTTGTATCTCCATTAAGGTCCGTTATTGTCTCAACGACACCCGAAAAACCATTATTAGAACCATCACATCACAAAATCAGCTAATCTGAGGTTATATGATCCTCTTAGCGCGATGGACCCGCATTGATTACACATACGCAGATATAGCCCATTTGTCACTCATCCTTTATTTTGTAATGCGTTTCGTATGCGCGCCATATAATTGCTTTCTGTGTTGTCATGCCTTTGTTCGATACTACTTCGCTATGATCTTCGAACGTGTACTGTATAATCGCTTTTCGTGTAACCATGCTTTGTTAGAAATTGTATGTAGCGGTAAACATTTATGTTTAAGTATTCATACATGTAATAGGTTCAAAAAAATTGATGTAAAAGACGAGATAAAATAAAATTGGGGTGCTCGCTGGAAATATTGTAGGTTTATAGGGACTGCGACAAGACAGGAAATATTGCTATCTTCTTAAACACATAGGATCACAATTGCCACCGTCCGGAAATGGCTGGCCTCTCGGCCATTCGCCAAAAGACGAACGGCAATGACGCTCAAATTAGCTGGGGAGTAACTGAACTCAGGAACAGTTAGTAAATGCACCGAGGATGATAACAACATAACCAAACTACTTCATAAAACGGTTATGCTTATTTGAAAACAATAAAAAAGTAAAACAAATCTCAAGATTTTTTAGTAACAGAAGAACCGGCCACGGTTTTGACGAGCTGCAACCGGTTATCGGTTAATGCGAACTTTCGCCCGAGTACTTTTCTATGTAGAATTTTATGGGTTTTTCGAGGAGATTTCAATTAGAACAACATCGGTCCATGGGTTAGCGAGTTATTTTAATAAATATGTCGTTTACTTGCTTAAACAACTGCTACTTTTAAAATAAGTTGGGTTGTTGCTTTCATTTGATATTACTTAGAGTAATGATAGATGGTTTAGCCGTAACGCTCGTCTCAGTCGCTAATCTTCCTATTCTTCGCAAACGTCGTGTATCATTTCTCTGATTCCCTTTCTTTCCACCTAAAGCGTCTAACGCCAGAAGATTGATCAATATGTTCAAAGTCACACCAGGTAGCGACTATCACATTTACAGCTCTTTGTGATTTTCTTTGGAACATTCTATATCGGCACCTTAGGTATCATTATGTTGCTTAGGCGAACCTATAACCTATAATGTACATTATCAAATTTACTCCCTTCTTAGTTCTGTGTTCTTGGAAACAAGTTCGTACTTACGGATATTTATAAAATGTCTCGATCAGGAGCGTTTTGACCGATCCCTTCTCCTGCAAGAGTATCTCCGGTAAAAGTTTTATACATCATCAGATAGCACAAACATCAAGAATTCCAGCGAACCCACGCGAGTCTTAATCTGCCCACCCAGTCGCTGGGTAGCTGTCAAGTTCCCCTCCATTTTATGTTTGTTTCGTCTTATATACTACAGCAATTAACATCCACTTTTCTCGTTCTGTGAAATAAAGTTATCTTTATGGTAGCCCTAAATAGTTGCATGCACAACGATGTGCTGCGGATTTTCTCCGAACACTCGGTTGGCCCGTGGCGACCCGCTAAATTGTGCTCCAAAATAGCATCAACGATGGACACAAAATTCAAACAATTTATTGTCGACTCGAAAATGGGTAAATCACCCCTCACTATACTCATCTTGTCGGTACAACTCCGAATATACCCGCGGATCTCCATCTGCCTCCCCGTTAACTCAGGACAACTGGTAATAACGCCCCCACCTTTGTCCAAACCCTCTTTGTTTTCGGCATTTAACACTTTTGCAAATTTACCCGTAGAACAGGGGTATTACCCCTCACCTGAATCGCCTTCTGCGAATCGGCGAATCCGCTAGCCCGGAGAGCCCGTTGGACCTCCCTATACTAATATATGTAGAATACTTAGGGTGGGGCAGGTTCCAATACTACGTCTACCCCCTTGTGTTTCGTGTCATTTAAACCCATTCTTCGTCCTGGTACCGAATTTAACTCCAGCCCATCAAAATGCTATCAGGAACTCCTTGACCCAGACCTTTCCAGTACTTTTATTTATTTTTCTTTGTCTAATCGGCCACTTCGGTCGTTCCTTGTGTTTGTTTAAGTTTTGTTGTTTATCGTGACGCTCTGTTATCTTTTTCACTTCATTTGTGCCATATCTCAGCTTTGCTTACCTCTTGGTCTTCATTCCTTTGCTAGTCTATACCTCTTTTTTCGTCTCTCTTTAATTCGCTTTTTCTTTCCTCTCTCTTTAATTCCCTTTTCCATCTGCTCTTGTATTGTATGAAAATTGTATGAAAAAGTTAGAACCAAAATATCGAGTTCGCGCGTACCGCCCTCTATATTGGAATTAGTCTGGCTTCGAGGTCACGGAGTTCGGTCCACTCTACTGACCGGCTTCGTGATCATAATAGCTAGCATTTTATTGCGTCGTTTTGTTTTCGAGAACAGTTGCCGATCGTCGGAAGCGTCGAGAAGTTCACGTTGGCGTCCAATGTCACGGGAAGGGGTAGTAGCTGGTGCTCCCCGCTGGGATCAAAGGTGTAAGTATGTGTTGGGCAATTAGGGCAATTGAAGGGGGTTTAATTTCCCCAAGATACTTAGGTATATGATTTCAGAATCACGATCACAAAATTTAGAGTTTGACAGTAGCAAGTACTCATCACTGTGAGTTGATTTCTTCGTCCGCCGTAAGAGGCATTCCCTTTTTTTTGAGAATTGCTACATCCACTGAGTTATGGAATTAACAGCGTCTGTCGGGGGGGGGGGGGGTTGTTCGAATTCTAAGTCGGTAAATTTCGGTCGAACTCTCTCTGTTTCCCCGTTATCATAGGTTGAACACAAAATAAAATTATTCAGATGTTACTCCAATTTTCAAGTTTATTGACCTGAGTTATTTGAAGAACTTTTCCTGAGTTGATCACGGTTACAAACTTCTCTAAAAGTGGGTTGTAAGTTCGGAAACTTGCTTTAACATTTACCATGAGACGGCATAGGTAAAATTTGCAAATTCTAGTGGAATGTTCAGCGCTGATAAAGCGTATGGAGCCGAACGCAAAACGTTTTAGGTAAGGGTGGGCGGGGGCGTTTGCGAGCCTCACCCTGCAGTCGGCGGTTACTTAAATTTGTTTGTCGTAACTGAGCTAAGAAAATTTGGGAATCAAAGCCCGGCCCTCAAGACGAGGCGTGGCCCTAAGCTGGTGTCGTTACCTGGAAAGTTTTAGGACTGATTGAGCTTGAGTGAATTGTCTAGAGATTCAGATTGGTTGTTCTAGCACTTGATGTTTTATTAGAGTGCTTACCGGATTCATTTTGTGGCTTCCATTTTTATGATAAACAATGCTTATCTATAATCGATTTCATGTATGTGACTCGTAATATTTAGCTGCGTTTAGTAAGCTTGGGTTCATGCTATTGGGACAGATATCAATGCTGCTAGACTCAAATTATTTTAAGTCAGCTAACTGATAATGGTGCCGACCAGAGAATTTGCTTACCATATCGCCCCTTGCCCCCAAACCACACTTTGGTTATGCAGTATTATTATACTTTTACACAACGTATCACAGAGATTTGGTAAATTTTAGTAGGAATCGCGTCCGGATGTCGCAAGTTCCAAATGCACTCTAGGAGCGTCGGTGACCTCAACAGTTTTAAAAAGGAGATATGTTCAAGCTAGAAGGTCGCTTCCAGTAGACACTGAGTTTTTACAACAGTATCGGTCGCCCCCATTCCTCTCTGGAACATGGATGCATTTGGAAGAAATCGAATACACATTGCAAAAGACCCATTATGTACACTACATGACATTATTAAATTAGTTGGAAGACATGTTTGTGGAAAACACGGGCAGATTGAAGGAGCAGTGTTTGGGTTTATATCATGTGATTATCAGGTAGACTTTGTGCTAAAAAATTTCCTAAGTTGCTAATACTTTCTAAGGATACTTGTGTTTATAGGGAATTCATATAGGGTGTAGAACCTTGCGTCTTTTCTGATTTGGAATTGTGTCGAAGTATACATTTCTTGTGATCGGTAGAGCTGTCCTAGGTTGATTCAATTGTTTAGGAACACCTTTCAAGTTGGAACACGTAGTTTTGAGTTTTAACAGTTCCTCAAGATTCATTGCTGCCTCTTATATAACATACTCGGTAATGTCATTTGAATCGCGTAAACGATTAGGATTTGTTTATTAGAGAATCATGAACTGGCAAGTCATCAAGAAGGCATCACGCCAGCGTATTAAGTTGCGAGCACTAAATCGGGGCGTGAAAAGAGCCAAAACGTTGACAGGGACAAGGTTAGGTTAAAATTGGGGACAAAACACGACCTTTAGCACGCGCCCCACCCTTGGAAATTAAAACTCGGTTCTGAGAAATGTTTTTCCTCAGATCCGATGACAGCAAAACTTTCGAATTTTTACAGAGCGATTTGATCGCTGACCTTTTGGATTTTTATAAATTTTCGTATCATGACCCGTTAGGTCTTCCACACTTTCAGATTCCAGGTTCATGTATACACCGGACACTTTTATATTTCTCCCTTTCCCTATCTTTCATCATACGTATTTTGCTCGCACAATGACAGGAGTGCATACTCGTCCGCATACCTCGAACGCGCTCATGAAATATCAAAAATACAAACGTTCGAGCGTGTCGCATGCAGTGGAATTTGCAGTGCATAACGCACCTACACACAAGCAGCAACATAGAAAAACATCAGGGAAAAGGATGGGAAAACAAGAACATGGAGAAGTTAAATCGGGAGAGATCCAAGTCTGAATTGTAAGGCCCGACTTGCCATTTTAGCGTAGGTCGTGAAGTAACAGATCTTGTTAGGTTAAATAGGCTCGAATTAAAACTTCTTAAGATCGACTGCGATAAACGTAAAAATGTGATTTCGAACCAAATTTGCAGTAGACCCGTACTTGACCCAAGCGCGGGACAAACGCCCCCGTGGACTTTTAACATAGATTAGGGACCAGTCTACATTAAACAGATCGTACAAACTCATCGGCATCTTATATTCACCCAAATTAGGCGATTCGAAAATAGTACGACTTTGCCCTCCCCCAAAAAAACATGCAATTTCGGACCGACTTTAATAAGGGCTCACATCTAGGGCCGATTCAGTCGGAGGAACGTCGCTCGGACTTATCGATGGCCTGAATACTGTGCTATCCTGGTATGTAATTAGTTTTGGGTAATTATTTATAGCCATCATAAAATACATTTCCAAACAACAGAAAATGCCCGCCATCAGATGTGTACGTTCTAGATCAGCTTTGTGCCCACGTTCCCACAGTATTTGTAACCAGAAGGCTGCCCCTCCTAGATTTTTGGATAGGCCGAGGCCGAAGCTTTTCAAGGTGTTTAGTAGGTTCGGTTCCCTGCTGGAGAGCATCGGAAAAATGGATGACAAAGTTGACACAAAATTCATCCTCATAAGACATACAATTTCAGGACCACCTTTGGTCTCCCAGATCAATAGCAGTTTCGGTTGGAAGAACGCCCATCCAAGGTTTTCGGATAGGCACAGAATAAAACTCCTTAGTTAACTTGATAGTTTCGGTCCACGATTTGTAGTGGATCGAAATCAATCGAGAATCTAGACGTGAAAGTGATCTGCTTTTGACCCCCACTGAGAAACATAACTTGAGCTTTTATGGTGGAAACACCAAGCGTGATAATGACTAGGGAAATTAGCCTGGTTAATACAGGAGGCAGTTATCCGGTTAGTTGATTTACAATGGTGAGCGCAGAATTTAACGGTAGAAGAGAATTAGTTATAAACAATAGGATAAGTGTTGGTACAGAAGATTCATAGTAGGATCAATTTTGAAAAGGATATGGCACATACCGTATCTTAGCAACAAACTACTTCCGACAGTCCAGTATAGCTCCGAGATGACATGTGTGCCACGTGGTAGCTATTAAAACAACATCAGATAGGACACCATAGGAATAACATGTTCTGCCCTGGGAAATACCCAACCGTCGAATTGAGTTTTATTTAGGCATCAGTTCTCTGACTATAGATCTCGCGAAAAAACATCGAACATTGTAGATTACAGTGACAACTTCTTGCTTAAGTTTTCCAGGTCCTTTAACCCACCGCACCATCGATACGCAATCCCAGGCCATACAAAAGTGACACAGATGATGTGTAAGGATGCCGATTACATTTACACTTACGACCCTAGCTGCTTGTAGATACGTGTTCCGACGAATCTTTGCGTTACGCCCGTTATAGTTTTATACTGGAATGGCTATCACCGTTAGTTTACGGTTCGAACGGGTCATAAACCCCGTATTGAAAAGGACCCAAAATTGGCACTGAGTTTATTAGCCCGAGGATACCCTCTGGCCACACAATATTGGCATTATCTGGATGATTGGAATGTTGGTTACGAACGAGCAAGTACTCTAGCCACTAATAATTAGGCACTCGGTGAAATCTTAACTTTACAAGGATTACTGGTCCCATAGTGGTCGCTACTACTAGATTGGGTGCTAAGTGGACTTAGCAGTCCCCATATAGAACAGGAGAAAAGGAGAGAGCTGGGAGTCTCTTCCAGCCACACAAAAACTACAAAAACTGTTGTGCGGTATTAAGCGGTACCACGCTCAATCGTTGCTATTTGTTCACGAAGTATATTAAATCAAGAGTACCACACCTTGTCCAACGGATTAGTTACTTATATAGCCGACAGGCGACTAACTTCAATAGGGACTCCTAATTCATACAGTGCTGGTCGAGTATCATAGGAGAACGCTTTAGGATCTGCTAGTGCTCAAACGTAGTACAATAATGTGAGACTAAATAGTCTGAGGACAGTTTGGGACGAGGAAATTTTCATTGCCAATAATCGAGTCGATAAGATGTTGCTATGTGTCGTACCATACACTATGTAGTATCATTGTTCACATAGAGTCTATCTGTGTTTTCTTATGAATGTCATTCTCTTATTATTAATTAGGCACGTACATTGTTCGTTGTATATCGTTGCATTCAGAGCGAGCACTGGTCCTTACATTCTCCCAACCATAGCCTAAAGCCTCAATTTTAAACACCACCGCGGGAGCCAATAGTCGCACAAATTGGGAAGCTCAGCGGAGCCTATTTTCAGAGTCAATAACTGATTAGTGATATCGCAAATTTGAACCTGCAGAGAAATTCGCCGCAAATCTAATCTTTAACGATACCCTATGTGTGTTGGTACCCATTTTTATGTAACCTGGTTATTACTGTTCGATTCATGACGCGTCGCCTATCTATATTATCTTGTAATTGTCCAATGTTTATTCCTATTAACGTAACCCGTCTCATATTTTCTTTGTACATTTTGTAATAAACTCAAAAGAAAATCACGTTTCGTTGTCGTGTTCGTTTTCTGATAGTGGTTATATGTTTCAAATATTTGTCCGGTTCAGCCGACCAGCGTCCCACGCCTGGGCTTGGGGATTACTGATTCCACGCTCTGACATTGTTTAGTTCCTAGTACTGATCGAGTAAGGAGAACAGGCAGATCGCTATAAGGAGGTTCATATAAATACAAAACTCTCGCTCGTGAAAAGATTAACAAACGCCAATGGCGATTTAAATTTATTCAATCAAAATTACACCGGCGTAGGAACTAATTCAACTTTAGGCTATCTTCACTTTCGCAGTGTAAGACACCAAGTCTTTCAGGGATTTTCGGAACCCTGTGGGGGCCACATTGGTCAACACTTTTGCTGAGCGAATTACTGAACACAGAGGCCAGGGTTGAGCGCGCCTGCGACCTGCTTAAGCGCCTCAGATTCTTGGGTCTGACCAAGGAAATTCGCGAAATTGTCCGACAGCGATATTTCGGGTCCACCCCTGAAGTTGTGATAGATGGGGTTGTATGGGCATGGTGTTTGAAGTGGCGCCATGCAGCTGCGTCCCGTTATTACCGATGCGCTACTTAGCATAAGCTAGTGGCATATCCACAGTTTATGCAACATACCTAACAAAAAATAATGATAGCAATCAGTGGCAACAGTTGCTCTAGATTTTACTAACCTAGGGGCATTTTTACATAAACAAAAATTTTTAATTGAAAAAGTACAGCTCAGACGACAGATGGGAAATGGCAAAGACAAATCTTGCAAAACAGTGTCAATCATGCTTTGGAAAGTTTGCGTACCGTTTCGCAGACCAAACGGCTTTCGGTGATACAAAAATGAACCGAAAAGAGATAGTTATTGCAGTATTTGTCTGATCAACTTCTGGAATAGGTGATGGTATACATGAGGTATGGAATACATCTGGTGATACAAGTGTAGGTTAATTATTATATAATTATTAAAAATTCTTGGACAAGAATTAGCAAATTGAGTTTATGAAATTTGCTAACTTGAGTAGTCTTATAAATGTTCAAGAAGTTTTCGATATTAAACACGTTATCATTTACAGTGCTGTGTTTATTCGATATTATCATGTAGTGTCAAAATTTGCAAAAATGAGCAAAATTGAGCGAAATTAGCATAAGGTTAACAGGCAATTGGTAAAATGGGTGCCAAAAAACCGAAAATTTAACTCCCCTGACGGCCTCCCTCTCTTGCTGACAGCCTGATCCTCTTATGGATGAACACCTGAGACTAAGGACCTTATTGATGTTGAGGTGCTCAAGTGAACTGTGTGCAAAATTGAGTTCTAGTCACCTCGGACAACTAGAGGAGGCTTACATGAGTGGGAAGTTTTGCATGAACAGTCTGCGCTGTCATAAGAAAATGAAAAAAATGATTCGATAAACATCAACAATCAGGGAATATTTTACCCACCAGCTCGTAATTCGTTACTGTCCGACACATATTGACTCATGCCTGCAGAAGCAAAAGGAATCGCCTGCGAATACGTTGAACAGGTGTGTAAAAACACAGCAGCTTTCTGTTTTTTACTTTCCAGTATTCTGTACAATTAACGACCATTCATGCACGAGGTTCGAGATTCCGGGGACGTGGTCGGGTAGGAAGGTGAGATGGGTCCACCGTTGGCCCCCATGTACAACCAGCCCATCGTGGGGCGGCGCTTTCAGGGTCGCTTGGGCTGCTCTAAATGTCGGGGTTTGTAAAATCAGCTTAATAGGTCGGTAAGTCATGGAACGTCATCTCCCGACTTAGGTTCTGGCTTTATCTGGAACTTTTATGTGAGATATACAAAAGGCTGCTAAGTCATGCATAATGTAGGACGTTCGACGTACAAGGGAGGATAGAGCCTGCTTCATGGAAACAGAAGCTTTCAAAATCTTCCGGGAGATACGCTTGTCCGGGGCGTGTCAGGTCGTCAGGGTAGCATAAGTATTCAAAATGAGTGGGAGTCAGATTTTCTTTTTGACTATATTCCCCATTTTGCCAATTTGACCCTAGTTTTGTTAATTTTCCCCGATCTTTGTCACTTTCCCCAGTTTTGTGCAATTTCACCCAAATTTTAAGATCAGCTTCGGTGGCAGGGGTGTTCGGAGAGATCCTCAGAGGGGTTTACAATACATAGCATGAGGGAGCAGAATTGCCGTCGCCCCGAGAGCTGAGCGTTCTATACTGTGGAGAAGAATAATCACCTTCTTCCTTATGAGCATGGATCTTTTTAGCTTTTATGTTTATCGAGAAGGGCATCGAGAAGGGCATCGCACGCATTTAACTCAAAGTCATACATGATGATGCCACAACGTTTCAGGCGGGATAGGGTCGTCGGAGGTAGGCCTCCGGAAAGGGGTGCTGAAAATGTTGCGACCCCCCACCCCCTGACAACCCGCTTTTGCCGATTATACCCTCATTTTTGTTAATTTTACCTATTTTATTCAATTTTTTTCGAAAATTATTCGCGTGACCTTGGCCGACGTGGGCACGGGCTACCTATACGGAGACTATACCGCGAGCTTCGGTGGAGAGGTCCGAAGTTTCGGAGGGGGAGCGACTGTGAGCATCTGTTTCAGCATGAGTGCTCAAACTACACAAACATGATATTGGCCGCATCATTCATCTGCCTGTATCATTGGTCGACTGCATAAAAGTAATTATGATCAACGACACTTAACCATTAGTTGATTTGAAATAAATTCTGTTTGATTTAGCTGTATAAATTTCATAGCTAGTGCCAGTTTGCACGCAGTCACTTCTTAATTGTATAAAGTTATCTCTCGCGGTAAACCCGTTAATAGATGTTAGGTGTTTACTAGGCTACAGGGGAATCCCGGCCCAAACCCGCCCCGAAACCCCAAAATTTCCTAAGTACCTAGTGATCTTACAATTTTATTTACTATACCCTTCCCTCCCTTCTACGTCTTTTTTCTTTTCCTTCTTTTCGTTTTCTTGTTTTGTATCTAATTTGCATAAACAATTTAGGCAATTAGCTAATAATAAGTTAGCTGAATTATAGTTTTGTTCTTCAGTTTTGGTTCTGTCGCTTCTGAGGACAGACGCAAAGAATTACGTGCAGTGTAACAACCTTTAAAGATTAAGGTTTTACGATTTAGCTGTGACGTGTAAAGAATTACGCGTTGTATTTCGTTATATTTTTATTGGTTTCCTTGGTTACCTAGCTAGTGTACATTCAGTTGTCACGTTTTATGGTTGTGTTCACTAATTGTCAGGGGTTTAGTTGGCTACCAAGGGGATCCAACGGTAAAAATTCTATTTTTCAAGATTTTTCACTAAATATGTTATTATATGTGTGCCTCAAATATTTAGTTTATCAAAATATAAAAAATCTTAACTTACTTCCTATTTAGTCTCTAATTTGCAGATTTTAGTGTTATTTTGGTTAATAGCTATGTGTAGTTAAGAATTTTAGTTTTAGTATTCAGTCTGGTGTTAGCACTTGCGGGATCTGCGGTTGAAGTGATTACACGAATCGACATATGTTTTCTTCATTATTATTACTTTTGAAGCTTACCTAGCTAATATCACCATTCTAGCTTTTGGGTTCTTTTGGTTTCGATTACGTTAGTCATTGATGTGAGAGTTACCGAGGAGAGTGTAGAGACTTGGAGCATCACGTATCTGTCATTTCGGTTATATTCTATCGCTGTCCTACTTGAAAGGAGCTTATACTCGGCCCTTGGCCCAGTGGACTAGCTATTCGGATAAGAGGAAACGCCTATACTCGGGTTTCCTTATCGATAACCTAACGAAGTGTCAGTTCACCAGGAAGCACAAATACAGAAAGTAGCAACGGTCCCTCGGTCAATAAAAATATAACATGGTGTTTTGTTTCTGTGCGGGTAGGGGTTGGAAGGGCATTTTTCCTTATGTCGGCCATCGAAATTAAAAAGGGGGCAGTTTTCGTCACCGAAGGATTGTGCGGTTCGAGGTGTGGCCAGTAGTATGCCGGTGGGGCGCTTGGTATGGCGCGCGTCTTTGTTTTCGTGAGCGGTTATAGTGCCTTATATTTTGCGATGTGGCGTGATTCTTGCTCGGCTCTAATGCACGAGTTCCAGATATTTGGTCAACAGATACGGATATATAAGGTTTATTGCAACGCACGATAAAATATTAGAATACTGTTATTACGCTCGTAGATCAATGGCGGCACTATTTTTGATTACCGTATTAAATTCGTAGTTCCGTTCTTCTAGCTCGTGATGAAAAGCGGCAGCACTATTCTTTAGTACCTTATTATTTTTAGCTCACGACCGATTAGGTAATTGTCAAAAGCAAGTAGTTGCGCAGTCGTATCCAAAACAGCAGTACTATTCTTTCGGTGACGAATCCCGTCCCCTTTTTAATTCCGATAGCCGACATAAGAAAATTCCCCATCAAACCCCTGCCCCTGGAAAAAATATAACACTAATGGTGCACCACGCGATTATATAATTACCTTAACCTAGGTCTTAGAATTAGGCTAATAGTGCCGGTTGTGTTAAACAAGTCGACCCCGAACGTCTGCCAGAGCACGTTATTAAAGCTGTACAGTAGCGGTCGACTACTATGCAGTTAAAGTTTGCTCAATCGTAGGCCCCCGAACGGCTGGCACAACTGGTAATTAGGTGTAGGGTACTGGAGAATGTGGTCGTCGGAAGCCAACACTTTACTCGCCCGGTCTTCTCAAGAATAGTACTAACCACGCCGACGACCCCGAACGGCGGCCAGACGACGCAGTAGCACTACTAGTTTTGTTCAAGACACACCAGTACTCCACCCTGGTTACCACTCACTCAACACAACGGGCCAAAATTTTTAAGATATTAGTAGCCCTACGTATGCTATTCTATCGCCCTTACCAAGTTTATTGTCGCTTCCTGCGAGTTTTTTCTTGGGAAATTTATATTACTAAGTAACATAATAATTGGATTACGGTTACTTATTTGTGCTGCTGTTCACGATTATTATATACTCTTCGAGCTAAGGAATACATAACGGCTCCAAAGAATCTTGCAATACTGCCTTATGCTTCTACTTATTCAATGCACCAACAAGCCTGAACCCCGCGCCTTCTTTGCGCACCAAGAACAATAACCAGATAAGCAAGATTCGTAGTACCGGAAACCCGAAGGCGTTTCTTCCAACGCTAAAGCATCAAAGAGACGCCTAGTATAAGCTTCTTCTTAGTGAGATATGCTAACGATCATAAAAGCAACCAGTTCTACGAGCCTCCATACCACTAACAAGTAAAACACAACAGAAACATAACTATCTGTAGCGCTGACGTAATAGGCCTCAGCCTATTAGTTAGGTAATCAATGCCAAGTAAGAACAATATAAAAAATCGTTAAGCTGAAGCAATTAATTTCGTGTCGTTACTTCCTCACACACCGAAGCACGACTTGTGATAAAACTAAAATCAAGTTAAACTTAAACATAGGTAGTGAACAAAACGAAAGCAAAATACGCATATTAGTGTATAAAAGAAGTAAGTTTTATAAATTTTAAAATTTTAGCCTGCTGAATATTTGAGGGAACCATATAATGAATTATTTAGTGAAAAAGTACAAAAATAGGCTGTTTAACCCCGGGACCCCTTGTAGCCTACTAGACCCCCGACACTTACTTGTACCTTAACATTTTAAATAAACATTTCATTTATATACGCTTTTTTGCTCACTTGCTTAAAATCAGAGTGAATCGAGCTAGATCACGCCAAATCGAATCGCATCATTGCTAAAGGATATGCGCACGCTAAAAAAGGCAACCACTTATTTCCCGCCGGCATACTACTGGCCACATTTCGAACACCACAGCTTTTGGTGACCAATCCTGTCCAAATTTCATAACCGATAGCCATCATAAAATATTACGACCCACACCTACTCTCATTCAAAGAAAAGGAAATAACAATAGATACAGTCGGCTGTCGAAACACTAATTCGTCACTGAAGACTGTGTGTAAGTACCAGGGAGTGGAATCCGACGTCACTTCGTAGCGTGTAACAAAAAATTCAGGAGTGAATTTCAAGATTTAAAAAATTTACTCTCTATGCGCCCTTTAGTCTCTGTTACGGACGCGGTATATCTGGACTTCAGAAAAGCATTTGATTCGGTGCTTTTTGAACTAGTACTTTTGAATAGGCAGCACTGTGGAATTCGAGGCAAATTACTGCGATGGTTCCACAATTTTTTGACACGTCGGCGACAACACGTACCAATCGATTTCTTAGCACGGAACCCAATAAGACTAAAAAAAGACTATACTCAATTGTAGGCCACACAATAATAGCCTTTCAATCAGTCAACCAATCAATCAATCAAATTCACTTGAATCCGATAATATTATGTCAAGACTCGCTGCCTTTCCACCGCCAGTATTTGACCCCACTTTCAAACCTAATCTGTATATAACACTATAAAACAATTACCATAGCGAAACACCATAGCAGCGGGTGGCCAGTGGTATTTCTTGGGGAACCTTCAATGGGCCTGCTTGGTTTACTATTTTCGTGAAAGTGATATGCTACAAAATCGTGTCAAATATCACCCTGTTTGTCGACGACATCAAGATCTTCCGAGAGATCAATACACAATTGGAAGGTGCGCTATTAAATCCGGTCTATACCATGGCCGAATAAGAACGATTATGGCTGATGGAACTGAAACCGTCTAAGTGTTACTTATTACGAAGCCGTGGCCAGGATCGATTTCCTGTCCAATATCTACCTGGAAGACTCGTTGAACAAGTAGAATTCTATGCGAGACTTGGATGTAATCATATCCAATGACTTGCGATTCAGTAAGCACATCGACACCATCACATTTAAGGCGACCAGATAATCGGAATGACTCTCGACGAACAGTGGCATTTCGAGCTCCTGACTTTATTGTTCCGCTATATAAAAAGACGTACGACCAATCCTAGAATATGCAACTGTTGTGTGGTCACCGCTATATGCCAACAGCGTCGAACAATTGGAAAAGGGACGTTGCCTGCGACTCGTCTAAAGCCATCGAGCTATCCACATTGCAGTGTCGGAGAGAAACCATCGACATGATCAATACATACAAGATTCTCAACAAGGAAACAATCCTCCACCATGATGACTTCTTCATCCGCTCGCTGCGTGGAGATGAGATAATACTTTTTTGACTGTGTGTTAGAATAAACGTACGGAGTCACTTCTTTACATATCAAATCATTGCTCCGCAGAACGTTCTTGGTAGCAACATGATTCTTTCTTCGAATTTGGACAAGTTTAGACGTAATTTGGGAGAGCTGCGTCGAAGCTAAGGCAAGCACCTCAATCCTTTTAAGGTATGATCTATGAACGTTCGTAATAAACACAAGTGTTTTACTTCTGGTTATTGCTAACAAATTATTACAGTAATATTAGTATCGATAATGGTAATCAAGACCTTTGCTCTAATCAAACCGTTATAGATCAATAAAAGAATTGTAGTTTGCTGTGAGATCAAGTACTATTATATTACTCGCAAAATCAATCTTTCATGACGACGTCCCAATATTGCAGTGAAAACGTGTGAAAAATCATTTAGTCGAAGACGATCATTACACGGTCTATTCGTAAAATCAAGCTTGAGAATTGAACTAAAATTAAAATAAAATTTTTAAATTAGACAAAAATTGTGCAAATTAGGTAATGAAACTTAAACCAAAACAAACAATATAAGCTTAAGTGCACGAAAACACACACAGACAAAATAAAGAAATACAGAATACATAAAAATATATTTTAGAAATACACATGAACACATGGTTTGGGGGAGAAATACAATAAATGAAAATGTGTAAATGTGTGTAATCTATATAAGTGTGAGTTTTCACGAGTATTAATATTAATATATGTATATTATTTAATCAGGGAGTCACCGGAACTCCGGTTTCGGTTGCGGCGAGAATCGTGTTCCGGCAAAAGGCAAAAACCTTACCGGAACCGGAATTCCGGTTTAAAAGTGTTTGTTTGAAATGTTCCACATTTTTGATTCATCTGTGTCCAAACATATATGTAATATACACAATGATCAATTTCCAATTCAGCAAAACAAAAGAAAAAATTAACTCAACAAATTGCTGGGTGAAACGGAAGTAGGACACATAATTTCAGTAGCAATTTTACATCTTAACCCTGCAAAAGTTTGTTAGCAAAGCAAAGCCAGCTCGATGCTTGTTATAGCCATTTAACAAATTCAGAAGCCTGTAATATAAGCTACGCCAAGCACTAGCCAGTGAGTTTGTAAACTTTATAAGCCTGCATTGAAGTAAAATAACATATGTGCAACGCAGCCGGAAACTTTGTTTTGAACTGGCAATGAACTGCATTTATTGTAACTGTGCGAGCAGTATAACAGTTTATATCATTTATTGCATTCTAATCAGAAAGTTATCATCATTATCATCTAGCTGACTGGCGTTGGTTGTCCAACGCTAGGCTAAACAATGTCTCTGATCACTGACCAGAAAATCGTAGTACATTTTCCATTGTTTTCTCTTAGTGTCATATAAACCAATAATTTTAGGTTTCCTGCCGAGTAACATGTAACAAACGTATGAGTAGCACGGGGAAGGCAGTCGGAGACAAAACTAAAGTGTTTAGTGTACGCTCCATACGAGCATGTTTAATAACAAGCAGGGTCAGTATGACGCAATTCAAGTAAGGCTGTATAGTGGAAGATATCTTTTGATCTCGGGGTCGAAAAACCAACATATTGATCGACAATATACATTATTAGCTTCCTCAGTCTCTTCAATGTTTCAGAGAAACAGTATATTAAGCTTAACGTAAAAGTTATTTTTAACACATTATAAATTCACTCTGCTTTCATTTTTCCTTTCATCTGTTTTACTATGTATAAGTTTCGAAAACCAGGTTCCGAATCCGACTTAAATAGGCGGTTCCGGTTGCTGGTTCCGGTTCCGGTGATTCCCTGATTATTATGTAATGACAACCCCGTGTGGTGGTCATACTGTTAGCACTACCGTCAAGATAAGATAGAAAAATTAATTTTAAGTCCAATACGCTTGGTTAGCTTGAATTGATTATGCTGTTAACAGAAAGCCTTTGAGTTTATTGTATTGCTCCGACTGATTCTTAACGGCATGTATTCGTTCTATTACGTGATTCTCAATACGTAGCCAGTCAAGCCGCATGATTATATGTTCCGGCAATGGATCCCATTTTGGTGGAGACCTCGCTATGGCCATCATCAATTGCTGTTTTAAAACGTCTCTCATTGTAAACCCTACGCGTTAAAATACTTCGCGGATGTTGACGTCCATGTGGCAAAGCAGTGTTAAGCGTTCTCCAGCTCGATTGCGCGAATCAAAAAGTGCCGGTTGTCCAGGCATTCTGGCCAACTAATGAGCAATTGTTTGAGATACGGGCGAAATGACTCTTTTTGTTGCGTGTCGATATCGTTTGGCTGATATCTCATCATTGTGAAGTTATGTAATTCGATATATAGTTGGCCCGATTCGGTAGCTTCCAATGCCATGGTATAGTTCGAATTCAGGTACTTGAAATGGCTGCGACATTGGTGCCTGCGGTACTTGAGGAGGACACTCAATTGCTCTCGTTGAGCTCAGTACCTGAGATGATATAGCAGCGGTTTATCGGTCAGTGTTATAGTTCATGTGCTGGTTTCATTTTATTTTGTTCTAATTGATGTTGTTGCTGCAACGGTTCCACAGTTTGCTGCAGAAATTCTTGTGCGTGTTGAAGCAAATACTGGTCCTGCGCCTGCAATTGTTCCTACATTAGCGGTTGTTCCTGTTTCTGCGAAGTTGGTCTTTGCGGTGTGTCAACTACCATATAGAGGTTGACACAATTTCTTCTGTCGTGAAGAAAACTAACTACTCACCAGTAACAGCTAGCAAGTCGTCGACACACTGAAAATCGTCGACAGCAACAAGGAATATAGGCGAGGGTCTGTCGACTTTGCTCGGTTGACGGCACTGACAATTAAGTTGAGAAACACATGCAACGTCACGTTCGATAGCGGTAGCTGTAATGGTTGGAAAACGGAGTGGAAAGCGAGAAACAGTAGCTTTATTGTCGACAGTTGACAACCAATCGTGTGGCGAAGACGACGTTTAGAGGTGACACGGACGAATGTTGAGCTGGTAACAGCAGGTAAACAACCGGCAGAGGCGTCCACATCGTTGATGTTGTTGCAGTTGAACTGTTGTTGTAGTTGTTGTTATAGGACAACGAGGAAAGTCTATAATTGAGTGACAAATGGAAATCACGCAGCGGCAGAAAAAATGGAAATGACGAATACTGGGAACGCAGGGACAATGTTTATGTTACCACTCTGTGGTTCTATGAAGATATGATTTTGATGATGGCAATTTACCATGTGTTGATCGTAGATGACGGCACAATCAAAAGACAATCCATCACAATGTAGACATTTATATTTGATACACTATAAGTCTCTGAATGCAATTGGGTTAAAACCTTTTCTTTTTCCAGGTCTTCAATCTCTTCTCGCAGTTTTGTTGAGTCTGGATCCATTTATCTGGCTACTCGAACAAGCTCATTGAAAATTAGTAAGTCGGCATGAACACGTTCTTCTCGAGCATGGCCACCAATGGTTCCAGCGTCTTTGAAGCACTCTTCGGCTTTGTCATAACAATGCTGTATGCGCATTGCAGGCAGCAGGGCACTACCCGGTGGGGAACCCACAGCAGGCACACCGCGTTTAATATCTGCCACACTATATTTCTTAGATTTCTGGAAAGCGTAGTAATGACCTTTCTGTTCTTGTTTAATTTCACGATGACTGACGACAACTAAGGCTGTGCCTAACGCCATAACACCAGCTTCCCGGATTGTAGCCCTTGAATCGATTATAGCATTAAACACCAATTCGAAAAACTGCTGATGTTGATAGAACAGTGTTGGAGTATAGTGAGCCAGTTCCCGTAAAACGACTGCTGCAGCAAATCGTCTGGACGAGTCTTCAGGACCTGATTCCTCAGCTAACCATACGTACGCTCGTTTCATTTCGTGACTTACGTTATCGACCACATAGTCACCTGCAAGTGTAGAAAGCTCACCGATTGTTTTTGCAGCAAGATAAGTAACCGCAGGATCGTGTGATCGAACCAAATTCCGCAAGTAGTGGCCAAAACTAATCTGTCGATTACCGTTGGCAGAATTGCCGATTGTAATTAGACAAACGATAGATAGTATTCCTGCTTTTTGATCGTTTGAGTCATTCGATGACACCAGGTTGAATATTATTTGGTCGTAACTGTGGAAAAACTGGTATTGAACGTCGTTAGTACGTTCCTTCAATTCGCCAGTAACGTATTTATAGAGTTCCTCTGCAGCCGCATGCCGCTCAGCGTCGGATTTCCCCCTCGTACGATTCGAAAGGCTGGTTGCTATAACTTGTTCTCCGGGCATTTCCGTAAACTAATTAACAATTCGCATTAAGTATATAATACTCCTTTGCTCGTAGTTCTTTCTGGGATGACAGTAGCCCATAATTTCCTAAATGCAACCATAGTCTGTCTCGCAATATCATAGCCATAACAAATTGCGAAAAAGACCTTGGTGTCTACTTCACCGACGACCTTAAATTCTCATATCACTGCGCAGTGGTAGCTGCGAAAGCTTTTTCTGTGATACACCTCGTGGAACGTACTATTCAGTGTTGGTCAAAACACATATGGTTGAAAATATATCGATCATTAATTCGCCCACATATAGAATATGCAGTGACAGCTTGGAACCCATACCGACAACGCGACATAGATATAATAGAAAAAGTTCAAAAGGTGGCAACGAAGTTACTGCCAAGCATTCGCCACTTATCCTATTCAGAACGCCTTCGGTACCTTGGCATCCAAACACTGGCAACCCGCCGTCCGCGCAGCGACTTGATACAACATGATCAATGGTAGCGTGAATCTCGACATATCGTGTTTCTTCATTCCTGGTTTTTCTACTACACGCGGCCATGACTTGAAGCTGTAAACGAAAGATATACCGAGGCTTGACATACGAAAACCCCCCCCGGGGTTGTCAGGGCTTGGAACAACCTATCGTCTGAGGTGGTATGGGCGCCTTCCTTAGCATCGTTCAAACAACGTCTCCACGCGGCTGGTGCATTGCCTGATTGATGCGTATGTTTGTCCTTTCATGTAACGAACCTCGCTCAAGCGAGGGAAATCTTCTCCCGTCAAATGGTATGCTCACGAAATGGCACTTAACTCAACACTCAATAAAGACCTCGAACGAGTGTACCTGGGAAAAGAAAGGTACATATATGCTGTTTTTGTTGTACTACACTACTAATTGTACGGCTGCCTGCGCTTTTTGTTCTATTACTTGGTTTGATTTTACCGTCAGTTGAGACACCTTTATATTTGGTACCTCAGTTGTCGGCAGATCATCTTCTATTTGTAATGCCAATATGCCATCAGCACCTTCTGGCGTATTCGGCAAAAATCCTCGCCGGCGAGTACTTGTTCGATCAATTGCGCTTGAACCGGCGATTACGATGGTGCTAGAATGACCGCTTGCACCGGTGATTGCGCGAGCGCTTGATAATACACCAGATGGTAATAACAGCTTGATGCGTTCGGCACTAATTGACCTATTGAGACTGTGCATATGCTTGTGGATACAGCTAAACCAGAGCGACTTGAGTTAGCAATTGTTGATAAATCGTACCAAATTTTAGAGTGAATTTGTTTTATTGTCAACACGGATTTTTTGAAGAATGGATTAGCCAATTCGACAACACCTATATACGGAATATGCTAAATTTGGCCTATAAAATCTACTTCCATGGATGTGCAGAATTGTGCCCGTCTATAAGTAATTAAGAATTTTTCACTGTTATATATATTTATTGTTCATATTTAGTGTATATATCATTAGATATTCATACAAAAATGGCGACTGCTGTAGATGCTGCCAAAGGAGAACCGGCGTTAGCTGTTGCTACAGGTAAACCGCCGCCGCCCGGAGTTCATCCTCGGTCTATGGTGTATCCAATGACGTTTGGTGCCCGAGTCCGCAACTTTACATGGCACTTTCATTGGCACGCCAATCCCATGTTTCGGTATTTGGCATACTCGGCCGTACTGCTTTCACCGATGTTTTGGAAAATTCAGTCTATTGGTAAGTATATAGTCGAGATGTCTTATTTTGAAATTTTGTTGACTTTTTACCGTAAGCGCTATATTTTATTAACTAATTTTTCTCTGCTGCTACGTGCCGCTTTTGGGCGAACCTTCACGTATGATTTTTTATTTTGGATTCAGTAATTTTTGGTAATATGTTGTGAATAATACATGCTTGATTCTAAATTTCTGTCGCATTCTTTGTGTTAAAAATTTTAAGTTCATATAGTAAAGTAACTTCCGGAAAATCGCATAGTTCAAAGGATGTTTTTTAATTTCAGGTTTTTTCTCACAAATATACCGTTAAATAACATTTTGGATAAACGGCTTGAGTTATTTACAAGCATAATTTTAGTATATATGAATATACATTTTTTAAAGAATGGGTCATGTATACGTTGACAAGTTTCTAACGTTGCATTCGTATGAGATATATTTCCAACGTTTTCAAATTTATCACCCAGTGTTTTTGTAAAGTTTTGTTTTCGTTTGCCCAATACATAAAGGCAAGAGCACGGAAGACTGTAGTAATTATTGGCCAATAAGCTTAACATCTACCGTCTGCAAAACAATGGAACGTATTGTATCGAAAGCCCTTGTTGCACATGCTGTCCGAAATAAACTGTGGAATCAATCTCAGTTTGGTTTCATGCGTAGGAAAGCGTGTGAGCTTCAACTTGTCGAGTTCCTCGATGGCCTCTCGAGGATTGCCGACGATGGCGACTATGCCGATGTTATCTACCTTGATTTGAGAAAGGCCTTCGATAGAGTACCTCTTGAGCGTCTGTTTATCAAAATTTGTGGTTACGGCATTCAAGGGAAAGTACTCACTTGGCTTCGCTGTCTTCTTACAGACCGTAGTCAATTAGTATCCATTAACGGTTGCCGTTCGCCACCATGCGCCATTACCTCAGGTGTGCCACAAGGATCAGTCATTGGTCCAATACTTTTTCTCTACTACATCAATGATCTTGACCAACATGTCTCCGGTAAAGTGCTAAAATTAGCCGACGACACTAAATTGATTAGATGAATCCATCGAAAATACGGTGAAATAGACAATGATGATATGACCACTGACCTGGACAGTCTGGCTGCCTACGCTAATACCTGGTTATTCGATTTCAACGTAGAAAAGTTCGCAGTATTGCATATCGGCAGAAACAATCCTCGACATGCTTACTTTATGAATGGCCAACAAATTCCGGTTACCGAGGATTGCAAAGACCTTGGAATCATTGTCTCTTCCAATATGAAGGTTGCAAAACAATGTGGGAGGGTGGCAAAAACAGCTACCAGAATGCTTGGTGTTCTCAGGCGCACCTTACGGTACTGGAACCAAGACGTGTTCCTAAAGTTATATTATGCGCTCGTCCGCCCAATTGTCGAATACGCCACTCCTGCTTGGAATCCAACGTACCAACGTGACATTATATCACTTGGATCTGTTCAACGTCAAGCGACACGCTTCCTCTATTCCCTGCGCAACTACTCGTACGGCGAACGTCTACAAATACTTGTAATCCAGTCACTGGAAACTAGAAGACGCCGGGCCGATTTAATACTACTACACAAAATGGCTTGTCGATTACGACTGGTCCACGTTATTCGAGTTAGCTTCGGATGCTGGTCTTCGCCGCCACCACCTATCGCTTCGAGTTCGTCTGGGCCGACACAATTATCGTCTACACCAATTTGCTGTTCGATCAGTACACCTCTGGAATGAATTGACTGACTCAATTGTTACGTCGCCCACCACCGAAATCTTCAAAAATCGATTATACGACTCGGGGTTGCTGATTTAGTGCTACGACACCCAGATCTGCCGCTCGTGTGTTTTCTTTCAGTTCCGATCCACCACAACAGCCGCTATGAATGAAGCGGCTATTCTGGCCCAAAGCAACGTGCACGCCAACTTGTTCATTACGTACAACGAGTGGGCCGGGCCGGTGAGCATTTGTTATATTGGTCTGTGTACTTCTTGACACAATCTACATCTCGACTTTGAGATCAACGCATTATATATATATATATGTTTTTTGGAATGGGCATTGTATCGCTTCAGGCTCACCACACTGAAGCAATTTGTACTGAGAAGATGCATGACTCCCAATATAAACAACACCTTAGTAACACACTGCTCATTATTCTGTGAGGGGTCTGCTCACCTTCTTGTGTAGTCATATAGTTATGGTAATTTGTGGAGTGAAGCATTTCACGTTAAAATCGAGGTAGTTGGTATTTGTTTGCAGCCTATTTTGGTGAAACCCTATTTTTTCTTATTTCTTCAGTATTGTTCACAAAGCAAAGCTTAATATATTTGCACATCGTACCCATGATTTGTTGGATGCCCACTTAGTGTCTCTCTTCTATTATAGCGCATGAAAAAAGCACAGTTACGTATTCGTTATGCTTCGACTGTGATAAAAATATGTATTGGATAATGATGACAAAAACATGTATTGGATAATGAAAAGGTACTGAGGTAGATTATCACATGTGTTCATAGCTGGTAGTGAGTCACCTCGCTTCTAAAGGTCGGACCACCACCAGACTCCGGCGTGCGGAAAATGGGGAAATTATAGCAGAAACTAGAGAAAATCAAGGTTTTCCTAAAATTTTAAAAATTTACCCTTTGCCCTCGCCGAACCCTCTGCGCTTCTGAGTCGACAAAGCTTTGACACTCATGGATGTCATATACACTAAAGCTTTAGACGCCTGAACCAACCATAGTATAATTATCTAGCTTCGCCTATTCCCAACTACTTTTTGGGACTTTAAACGAGAAAATTCTCTTCCCCTTCAATCCCCCTCTTGCCCGAAAAAAGGACCTATTTCAGCAACCAGCCCCCTTTTCCTCCTCCCCTGCCTCAGCCTAAAATTACCGAGCCAACGATTCAAACAATGCGCCACTCTCTTAAAATATAGAATATATGACGCTTCCTGTGGTTCTAATAGCGCGGGGTCCGGGCTCGCCCCTCCTGTCTTTTCTCAGGAGGGGTAGGTCCATGGTTCTCGAGGGTCGCCTGCCGAGCCTGGGGCGAGCGAAGCGAAGCGTTTTTGTTTTCGTCAGAGGGGGAAAATTCGGCACCGTCTGTCCGTCCGTTGAACTCCTCAATAACTACTGGGCCGATTTTAAAAAAAATTTTTGTTTGAAAGGCCTAATATCGGACAGGTGCAAGACATATAGATTTTGTCAAAATTTGCTTTAGTTAATTAGTAATTAACTAATTAGTTAAGCGTGTCAGCCTATTTTTAGCATTTTCAAACAAAAATTGCTTATTTTTCAATGAATAATTATTGTAAAGCTATTATTTTGGTGCGTATATTACATCTCGCCGTGCTGATTATGAATCTGGTGTTTATTACTATTCGGGGATGTTAAAAATATGCTAATTAGTTAATTAGCTAATTACTAATTAATTATTAATTAGCTAATTTTTTGAAAATTTTCAAAGTGCTCCGAAATGAAAAAAATTGCACACGGGGGTTTTCTATGACGCTGATCACGAATATGATATTTCTGAAGCTCTAAAACTTGGCCGTATATGCTAATTAGTTAAGTAATCAATTAGCTAATTAGTTAATTTTATGCAAATTTTAAAATCACCTTAAAATTGCTGATTTTTGGCACTCGGGGATTTTCGATATCGCTGATCATGAATATGTGACTTTTAAACCTCTATGATTTTATCGTGTTTGCTAATTAGTTAAATAATTAGGTGATATTACTAATTAATTTGCTAATTTTTTACCTAGCTAGCTTTTTGTAAGGTGGATTTGACATCAAATGTCTAAAACGTGATACTTAGTATAAATTGATTAAATATTTAGTTGAAATACATGTATACATAAATAAGATATAATATACTTTGACTATTGCTCCGCTCACTTTTTGTAATTTATTACGTTTACTAGTGCTCGGATATATTAGACGTTCTCATAAGGTTTCAAGGGTTGTACCGTCGGACGAACCCGATGTTCAAAATGTAGAGCGTTTTCATTTGCCTGACTATGTATTACGTGCATGGCATCGATAATGGGTGTGTATAGGCATTTCTGAAGGCTGCATATATTAATTGATTTGGTTATCTAGAGTCCAGCATATGCATATTTCATGTCTTTTTATGGATTTTCAATTGGTTTAATGTCAATGAACCCGATATCCAGAATATAGCCTGTCTTCAGTTGTTTGGTTACGTATTGCGTATTGGTCATCAAGAATTGTATGTATAGGTTTTCCAGGAAGGCTGAATATGTTGGTTTGGTTATCTAGATTGCAGCATGAGTATCTTAATGCCTTTTCAGCATTTTCATTTGGTTTAGGGTTAATTAACCCGATTTCCAAAATATAGTCGGTCTTGAGTAGCTTAGTACATGGCATCAAAAATAGTCTATATCGAAATTTTTCGGTATGTTGAATGCGATGACTTGGTTATCTAAAGACCAGCACAAATACTTGATGTGTTGTCAGTTGTTTTCAATGGGTTTACTGTCAACGAGGTTTTAGAATTTTCAGTGGGTTCAGGGTTCAAGAGGTTTTATGGTGATATATAATATATGCATCAAACACAGCCTGTTACAGGTGATTAAACAAAATTACTTAAAAAATGGCTAATCTGGCTCCGTTTTACCCTCGCTTGCGAGAGGCTAGGTTATTTGTTTACTTATTTGTTTCAGTGAGGGATCCTGCATATAAGAAGAAATACTATGAAGAACGTGAACGAGATTGGAAAAGTGAGTAATCACGACGATTCTCTCATATTGCTAATGTTCAGCAATAGTTTACGTCAATACTAGAAATATTTAAGCTTCCTTAATGTTTTCGAAGTCCACAAATGTGATAATCAGGACAATACATTAGGCGGTTAGTGGCAACATCAAAGCACATTTGGCGCATTTCAAATCTATATAACCATTTAGCTTATCACGTATAGATCGATAAGAGTGCATTCAAGTTTGTACAGTACCTTCGGGCAGTTCAGTTTTAACATGACATTATATATTAGAGTTTGGCTTTTGCAAGTCAGCGCAATAACTACTATACGCAGTGATGCAATGATAATTTGTATAATAATTGCATTTGATATAAACAGGTTTATCTGGGGGATAACCACCGCTTTTTAAATCATCTGTGTTCGTCAAATTTTCCCTGTTTATCCCCAAAAACTTGAAACCCGTCGTTGCGTTAAACCTGACATTTATTAATTTCCCTCAGTTTATTTTTCTGCATACAAAATGTTATGTTAAAATTAATTGCAACACATGTCATAACTAGTTGTTGCCCGGAGACCGTTGCGTTAGCAATGTCATTTCACATGTACCGTAAATATTTATCTTAACTCAGCAACCATTTTCAAGTAATATTTAATAACAGCAAAATTACACTAAATTTCTCTTAACCTTTCCCTGGTGGGGAGATTGTTACTATGATATTTATTTTGCAAGTTTTCTATCCAATGTGTGTGCTATGAATTGTCAGTCCAAATTGTACCAACCAATTCCAAGTTATAACTAACAGCTACTGAATCGGATATGTTTTGGTCCAAAATATACGGTTTTGACAACATTATTGTTTCATGAAGGGTTTATATCATTACTACAGGTAGTATGATTTACTGCCGCGTACCTTCTAAAATTGTAGAGCTTTGTGTTTTCCCTTTACTAGATTATACCCCGAAATAGGGGATTTGTTCAAACCCTGCTTGCAAATAAAAGGAGATACAGGCAAATATATTTACTTGTATATGACATTCTATGACCGCATTCAATGGTAAAAAATTTAGGAAATTCCGTCAATCGCTTCTCGAGTTATAAGAGTTGTCGTAAACATTGTGTTTAATACTGTATATTGCAACAAGGCAACATCATGATCTATGTTAGGATAAATTTATTCTGTAATAAATGTAAAATTGCATTTTGCTAAGTTTCTGTTGTTTGGAAACTGTTATCTTCGAATAACTGTCATCGTGGCCATTTTCACTACATAGCATGCTATTCCAACTTTAGCAATTGCCGTAAAGCTCAAAAGAGATCACAGTTGAAATGCTTAACGTCTGCATACACTTTGAGTATACACCTAATGGTAATAATATTGTATTTACATCTCTTCGAAATCAGATTATAAATCAGTTTGTGTATAGCTTTATATCCAACGTTGACCTTATCGGTGCTGTGATCATTACTTTCATAAGCAGTATCTGTTCTCATACAAGCCTCACAACATTTAGTGAGGGATTTTTCGACCGTTGTGTGTTCTTGTATCTGACACATTTCTGGTTAAGCAACTGCTATTGGCGACCTGTTTAAACAACTCGACTTATTTAACTACAACTTAGCGACTTTTTTGCCCTGATTATCTTGTTAACTCTGTCGTCCTTCAGCTACTTTTCTCAAAAACTTTGTTTTAATCAGCTTGGTTATTTTCTGATAATAATTTTTATTTATCATTTGTTCTTCTTCATTCTTTTATTCTTTTAGAATTTGTCGCCCATTGCGGTAGTGTACAAAAGGATTCAGACCACGAACATTTCGGAATGACTGGCCATCATTAAAAATATTTGTGGTATTATTTTGGTAGATGCTCATCAATATAGCTATAATAATTAAATGTTACTCGTTATATTTATAATCTGCAAAGTACGATGCGCACAAAAAAATGACCGCTGCGTCTCGAACGCGAAAGGAGTAAGCTAATATCGGGTGAGCACTGCTATAACACAGTGTGAACTTCGAGAGAGCAGCAGTCATTTCCAGTGTGTGTTGTACTTTAAAAACGTGTGGTTCTACGTAGATATGTATATGTACAACATTTGAGACTTTGCTATTAACTGTTAGAAGTCAAAATACTGTCCAAAGTCACCTTGAGCCTTAGACTAGGGTTAGGTTCTAATTATGATATATCAGCCTTAGTCTAATCCTAAAACGAAGCCTTATGCCTGCCGTCAACTTCTAAGGGCCTGTCGCTCAGAGGTACTCCAGGCAAATAGTTTTTATGAATTAGAAGGCTAAGACAGTTTTGAACACACGAACAATTTTAATTTGACTAAAAACAGTAGATAATTATAGGACATATATTGAATATACTTTTTTTGGAGACTCGACGCCGTTGCTATTCTGAAGTCTATGACACATTTATGTTTTAATTTTTAGGAATTACATTCATACACCCAGTTGATACTGTTATGTCAAAACAGATGAATCATTTCTGTGAACACGCGTATATACAATTTTAACAGATGCTGCTACTGGACACAAGGGGTATTGCGTAACTATACTTAACCTGGCTGTTGGTGAGCATCAAAATAGTTTGTGCATGAAGCTTTAACGCTTTTGAAATAAAAAGGGTTATGTTCGCGAGCAAACGCTGATAGACTACGGGACCCTTTCGTTTATGCCGTCACATTTGCATTGAATTTCTTTCCTTGCATCCTAATTGAAAACTAATAAATGTAATTTAGTTGTAATTGGATAAATGCAAATCACTACATCTGGGCTTGCAGTGAATTGACTCTCCTTTCTTATTTGTTTTATATATTTGTTTTATAAAAAATTCAGCAATGGATGTAGATTCATCATTGGGTTTTAAAAATTGGGATGGTTAGTGGGAGAGAGATAAGTTTAGCCGCACGTACGTGTGATGAAAAAACTGTGACTTTAAATTAGGTTGAGGCATCGTATGGTTGTATATCGTTATAGTCATTAATGTACTTATTCTTGAACTATTATTCTGATTCGGTCCAACCATTTTGATGATACGGGCTGCGGTAGGTTTTATGCTAAAATATGATGCAGTAGCTTATTTACGTGCTTAATGCTACCATTAACTCATTATTCGGTTTAGCTGTTTTGTAAGTCAAAGTATTGTTCTTAAGGCTATCCCGCCTTTATGCTAAAACCAGATATTTTGTCCACACTATTTTCTGAAACATGGGCCAGTCAGAACCGAATTTATTCTTTTGGTTAGCAGATATAAGTCTCATACTTTTAAACCATTAAAATATTGGATAAATTTTAGGCGATAACATCAGTTTACTAGATTGGTCAACTCCTGTTTGTGACCGTCGAGTCGGAATGTTAACAGAATTAAATTTTAGGTACATCACTCAATTTGAGTTCTACTGCAAAAATAGAGTAGAGCATGTGTAATGGAAATCGCTTTGGGCGAACCAAAGACTTCATTAAAACTTAAATGTGTATACCTACGCAATTTGGCCGCAGCAAAATGAACATATTACTGCAAATACCATTTTCATTATAAACGCATTGTGTTTATAGGGCTTAGCAAGGCAAACCGAAGTGTCGGACCTAAAGCTATATTTACAGCACGTGATCGAAAAATTATTGTGATATTTGCAAAGAAATATTTCTTTTTCTGTATCGTCCGCCGTGCCCATAAAACCACAAAGTCTACGAACATCGGCCCCTATGGTATAAACACGCTGGAAAGTAGTTGCGACATATTCCTGTATAAAAATAGCCGAACAGTTGGAGAAATTAATTTGTGCTAAGAGCGCAGGAAAACATCTTGGGTCGTCGGTGAAAATTTGTCCACTCTTTAAAGGCTTTATATATAGCAATATATTTAATCATATATTCAGTGATACTAAATCTGGGCGTCGCGTTTGCGCAATTAAGAGTTTAGTTGTACTATCTTTCGTTACTTTTATGCCTTCACTTTTCCGTTCAACAATTTTCCATGTGTAAACCTAATTTTTTACTATACTTTGAATAGGCTTTGAATACTATTCGCGGTTTCATTGAATTTTTCACCGGCAATAGTCATATAGGAATGTTATTAGTTAAGTAGTAAAATTTACTGTTTATTCTATAACGAGCGTCGTTTTTTAGTTTATAATTTTTGCTACTGTGGTTTTTAACATTACGCTTATTTACCATAGTGTTTAGAATCTGTTAAAAAAACTAGCAGTATGTACATACATCTATTAATGCTAAAATCTTCAGTGACAAGTGGTGTGTTAGGCGTTTCCTACGCGCTATTCTGGGATTTTCTATACATTTAACTCTTAACCACCAGCACGGTTGCGGTGGATTCGAAAATCCCAAGAATTGCAGTTTTTACGCTAAGAGGTTTGTTTGTAAATTATATTCTCTGGTAATATGTTTAAGATAAATTCATACATCTCTATCGTTCTAAACGAATTTTACTCTCCGTATAGGATTAGTATTAGCTTTTTTAAACGTAATTAGTAACTAGCTGAGTTTACCGTTAGGCAATATTACGGCCAGCGGCATCCCATTATCAAAAAATTTTAAACAATTTGTATGTAACAATGATGTTAGAAGCAATCTGTAGGCCTGTTTTTAATGAAAGCTCGAATATATAAAAGCATAGGGGTTTCTTGGCTTTTTAAGCCATTATAGTCTTCCTCAGGCCCAGCACGAAACGGTTTGTTAAATTACAAAGGGAGAATAGGAAACATTTGAAGAATGGAAAAAGTTTTTATTACCCCGCTCTGCGTAGCGTCGTATGTCACCTTTATTGGCCAAACGTTAGAGTTAGAAAAAAGTTTAAAGTGGGGGTCTGGGGGCAATAGCCCAATGACATAAGCTTAAGGTCGGCGAGGGGTCATCAGGAAGAGATAGATTTTTGAGACAAAAAATTTGCAAAAATTTTAGCCAATTTTCCTGGTCTTGCCAAGAACCCTCGGCCCTAAATTGTTCCATTTGAAGATACAGTGAATATTTTGATACCATTCGACCCAGCTCGACAACCTGGTGCAGAAAAAAGTTCTTTTCCATTATCTCCCAGCCCGTGTTTGCCCAAAAATGGTCAGATTCTGGAAATTTTGGTATTTTTGTGATCCTCGAGATCTCCCCCGATAATTTCAACCAAAAATTCGAATTTTTAAAATTTTTGATTTTTTCGGCAACCCAGAAGTTTTTTCATACAAATCGGATTTTTACCCACCATTCGACGCGGCTTGACGAGCTGAATCGAATTTCTTATTTTTAACGGGATCTGATAACCGTGTCCTAAGTTATAGCCAAAAACTATCGGAGGCTGAGAGGCTCAGCAATTGAAAACATTTTTTGGCCATAACATAGGATGTGGTCATCAGATCCCGTTAAAAATAACACCATTCGATTCAGCTCGAATGGTGGGTAAAAAACTAATTTCTAAGAAAAAATTTTTGAGTTCCCAAAGAAGGACCCTTGGGACCCGAAAAAATCTAAAGTTTTAAAAATTCGATTTTTTGGTTGAAATGATCCGGGGAAGTCTCGCGAATCACAAAAATAGTAATATTTCCAGAATCTGACCATTTTTGGATGAGCGCGGGCTGGGGGGATTATGGAAAAGCACCCGGAAAAAATCTATTTCAGTAATGTTAAATTTTTGCGGTTTTTTGAATTCCCAACCCGAAAAAATTAAGCTTATTTTACCAACATAATATAGTATCGTTTAAGGCAATTTTGGGGATCACTGCGAATCCAAAACAGACTACAAAAATTATTTCAATATTGCCGAAACGGATATTATCTGAACCGCATCGTCCTAGCTGAGTTGAAGGATGAGGTCTTTTTTTAGCCGCCCCCCACCCAGCAAAATTTGGTGAGTTTTGAAGACACAGCTAATTTTGGTATCAATCGATTTATCTCGATTAGGCGTTTCAAAAAATATATACTCATTTTACCCACATCCTTGAAAAAAAATTTCTATTCTTTGTGGTCCCACTGGTCCTCTCTTCGGAATCCAAAATTTTTTGAAAAAAGTGGTAGCTTATTGAAATCTATGCCACCTTAGAAAGTTATGAGCGCCCAAGTAACCCTGAGAAATAAGCCCGTTATCACGTTAGAAAAAGAACAGCTTAGAACGGGGGGCGAAAGCCCCCCGACTCAGGCTTAGTGTGTGTCTCATATAAAGACCTTAGCTTAGACTAAGGCTTAGTATATCGTGAATTAGTATTTTATTTCCGCCCTTCAAAGTTACTTTGGCCCTCATAAAATTCTCAAACGGTGCCATAGATTTTAATAAACTGCGCATCAGTAAATTTCTCTCATCAAGCTGAATCAAACAATATCCAACATGACCATATTGCGAATAAAAAATTATGGGTTCCCAAGGGGGGACTATTGTTACATCAAAAATCGAAAAAAATTTAAGGGATGTGGGTAAAATGAGTATTTTCTGAAACGACTCATCGAGCTGAATTGATTGATACCAAAATCAGCTCTGTATCTTCAAAACTGACCAAATTTGGGCTGAGGAGCCTAAAAAAGTCCCGAAGGGTACCAAAATTTCTGCTGCTCTTCAAAACTTCACGGTTTTTGCCAATTTTCCCCTATATTTTGCATATCCCCCTTCAATTTTTGGTAAAATGCCTGCTCGCTGTGCGTAAGATCAGGCGCCTCGCACGGGGGGGGGAAAGGTCGGCGGGATCCCAAGACTGGAGTCCGAGCCACAGTGAGATAGTTCCTGTAATTTATTTGTTTTAGTTTTTGGTAAAATGCCTGCTCGCTGTGCGAAAGGTCGGCGCCTCGCATCGACCAAGACTGGAGTCCGAGCCACAGTGAGATAGTTCCTGTAATTTATTTGTTTTACCTCAGTAGGTAGTTGTTCGCTCCGCCTTGAATATCTTTGGTTTTAATGATGTTAGATTCTGTGATTGGAGTTTAATTGTAGCTAATTTTAGAAAAATGTGCTAGTTTGTATCGTATTAATAGACTTTGTCGTCGTGCCTGATATATAATAAATATCCTTTATATTAAGCATCATACTTTTACTGTTGGATTCGCTTGGTAACATCCTTGCACATAAAGTGTTGTCAATAGTAAACAAAGGGTTACGACGATTACAGTGACAGTTATATATCTGCGTTGAGATCCGTTGTCGGAGGTTGACAAAAGTTAAGAAAAAATTTTGATTCTCGAAAAAATTCTAAAATTAGCCCCTGAATATCTCCCTCACCGACCGGCTCACCCCCTGAAGCGCCATCTATCCCCCGATACTTTGGACGTCGTACACGCAAGTGCAAACAATCTATCTTCAACACATACGTGCAAAAAACAAAAACACGTTCAAAACATTGCGCTTAGTTGCTGATTCTTTTTTGTTCTGTGGTTAGATAAAAAAACCATCTTTATATATTACTTGGAAACCCGTTATCTGCTTGGCTCGTTTGTTTGATTTTGTGATGAGCAGTGGATTATGTCCCAGATAATAGTTTCGAGCCGGATTTCAACTCTACTGACAATGGCCTGCTTCGAGCACGCCATTAACGTATTCCCTGTCCTGACACTTGGTCAAACCGTCTTATCTTAAAATTTCAAGTTTTAATCTCACTATTTCCAAATTTTATGCACAACAAAGTATCTACCGTGAACACAACATGTGGGAATTTTGGATTAGGCTGTAAGCCATCGTTACGTTTACATAATCCATGCAACACAACATTGCAAGTTTGCACTTTATTTCAATATTTTTTGTTTTGCAGGAAACATCATTATACCTCGTTTAGTCGGCTTAATGCACGGCAGGTATTATTGTAATAACGGGACGCAGCTGCATGTCGCAACTTCCTAACACCATGCCCATACGACCCTGGCTATCGTAACCTCAAGGACGGACCGTGAATGCTAAAAATTTTAACCCTATTCTTGGTCAGATCCAAGAAGCTACAGAGCTTAGCAGGCCGCAGGCGCGCTTCACGGGGTGTGTTCGGATCCCGCCGATTGGTTGCGCACGTGTCTAGTTTCTGGTATGATTTCTGAGGTGCCCCAGAGAGGCTAGCGCCGACACCTGCTCACAGGTCATGGAGCCTAGCGGCTATTCCCTATCTTAGACTCATCGGAAGTTCTTTAGTTCTATCTATTTAGTTGTGTTAAATGTTGGAGTAAAAGATGAAAATTGCCCTAGAAAATTGAAACTCAAGTGGAGTTGCCTAGTTAAGATCCTGTTATGCTCCGTGCTAGAACATTGTAGCCTAAGTGGCCCCCACAGGGTTCCGGCGAGCCCTGAAAGTTTAATGTCGGAAGGTCAATGGCGTGGCCTGTCTTTTCTTAATGAATTGAATTCTGTGAATTAGTGATTGGATTAGTATAGCTTTTGTCTAATTGAAGCAAAGTATATGGGATAGATCCTAGTGAACTCGTCGAGCTAGCAGGGAATGCGGGTTGAATTTGCGTGATAACTCTTAAAACTTTTATTCTTAGGTTCAAAAGATCAAACGATAATAACAGAAGGCCATGCACGTCAGAGCTTGGGATAATCTCGCCCTCAAGCCGTGAGGGGCATTGCCTGCTCGATCGAGCGGACAAACCAGCGGTTTCCTATCGTCTTGGCATAAATTAAGCCAGTACTCGGTGATATTGATACAAAGTTTATTTACAGGCTCAAAGTTTATTGTCGGAACGAGTGTTCCCTGTCGGCTATCGAGGTAGACTAAGTGAGTTGAGTCGGGGAAACTTAGCATTAGCTAGCGGCTGTCGCGCCGGTTCAACACATTAGGGGTATAGGGCGTTAAGAGGAAAACAGGGATGGAGCGTGCAGATATCCACCAGTTCGCGGACTAGGGGCGGTTATCCCTGCTTTGGCTCAATGTTAGCGCTTGTTTCAGTTATGGGGCACAGTAAGCAGGGGCCCTAGAGTGCTTCAGAAAATGCTCTTTAATGTACCATATCAGACATGCGGTGACGGACATTAGACTAGGTTAAGGGAAAGAATGGAGACGGGACTTGACTATGTGAGTTCTAGTTTAGCAACACTAAAAATAGTACGGTCCAGTTGTTACTCGCAGTAAATCCAACGGTTATGCCTACAGATTGATTCGCGCCGTCGTCTCAGGTAAGTTTGCCTATCAACAGTACGACTGACTGAACGGGGAAGCGAGAGAATAGGGGGGTGGAATAATTCATCAAAGACCGAGCGGTGGGGGTTGGTCGTAGCCTGAGAACAGCACTAGGCGATTTCCTGCACAATCTCTGGGCCGCCCTCAGGGGCGAGCCTGGTTAGTTGGTTGTTTATCTCGACTCCTCGGCCAATTTTGTAGTAGGCACGGTGGAGGCACGACAGCCCTACCGATCGGTTCCCCGATCTTATTTCCTAACCTTAGGGTCATTTTTACACACCGGGGGCACAAGGCGGTCGGCCCCGGACGCGTCTGCGGCTTTTCTTTTCTCGCTGGGCGTCGTTTCGCTGTCTCTCTCTATCGGCTATCCTAATTCCTTATTTCACTTCTGTATTGCAGTGTCTCAACTACACTGTTGTGCAGTTGAGTTATCATCGACTTAATAGTCGATGTTTCTAAATCTCTATGGCTGAATGGTTAAGACATATAATTCTGCAGCGGGGTTAAATTGAATCTGTGAAAAATAGAGAAGGAGAAAAAGGAACTGAAAACGATAATCTGGGCATACATAGTACATAGCCTAAAGGGCAATTCAGGATGAATAGACAAAGCAACTAAACTCAGCGATAAACTCGCTTCAAGGAAAAATCGGGGTTTTGCACGCGCTCGGTTCGGGGCCAAAATGGCCTGGGCGAGGCAATTAGTTTTTTTTATTGCGATGGGGGTAAGTATTTTAACTTTTTGGCTGCGGGAACACGAGGTGTTTCCCCCGCATGGGCACTAATTGCATACTGCGAAAGTGTCTGCCATCGGCTTGTTTAACCATGGTCAACGTTGGATATTGGCCTCGAGAGAAGACCATGTCGCTACCTTATGGTGAACACTCGTAAGTTTGATCGTTTTATTGGTATATTTTACAGTGCACCAAAATGAAATTTTAATATCAAACTGTCCGTACGCGGCATTCACTGGGGCGAACGGAATTTTGGGAGGGCTAGGGGCTGTGCCCCATCGGCCGCTTACTGGATTATTTGGGGAACGGGGGTAATGCCTAGCATTTTTCGGTCAGTCGTCATGGCGAAATGCGTGCTTATTTGAGACGCCTACCATATTTGCCTAAAGCTGGCGCAACGGTCCTGCAAATTTTATTAATCCGAACGCACCTCAACACTATAAAACAAGAGCCCTACAATAAACCGAGACAATCCATTACCAACGTTCCTTGGGAACGGCAGACACCTTAAGCTCAAGATACGCTACTTAGAATTTGTTTAATCTTTTGAGTTCCCAGATTTTCTTAGCTCATACGGAGAATTGAAATTTTAAGGACTTCCTAAAGCCCAACGGAGGCTAGTCCTCCGTTCCTAAGCTGCATTTCTGTCCGAGCTCAAACACGGCATGAGCGTCGAACAATCGACTAAGCTGTAAATTCATAAATCATAAGAGCAAGCCGTTAAACAAGTCCCTATTTCTTCGACGTACATGTTCAAGGAAATTTTACCGTGGTCGGCTCAGGAATATTCGATAACCCTAGCTCAAAGCAGCAAGTCATGTAAAGCCTTGACGAGTGGCGTCCATTTCGGTGTGCCCTACCTAAGACCCCGGGGAATCAGAATGACTTCGACTTGGCTAGTTAGTCTTCTCTGTGCTCAGTACCTACGTACCCTAAGTCGTTTTGCGCTTCCACCTCGGAACTCGATCCTAGATATTTTTTCCAGTTGGGTCTGTGCGTAGCATTTCGGCGGGAAAACGGGGGGTCGAGCCCAAACGTTAATGAATCTGCCTACATGAGAAGGACACGCTACTTTCACGGGGTACCTATATGAACGGCCTGTTACTGTCCGTATAGCAGGGAAAATAAACCCCTGCAGACGCCGATCCTTTCTCGTACTTACAGTCTTTGATTCTTGGGGCAGCAACCGCTGAACTCCCCTCGCGAATACCCACGCGGAAAACCTTCAACCACCGGCCGATGAATTGAAGCGAAAAGCGAAGGAAAGAGCAGAACAAGAAAGTCCCCGAGCAATTGAAAACCATCAATGATAACATGCAAAAAGCTCTGCGTCGGAGCCGGTCAGTAGAGTCGACCGCACTCCGCGCTGCCGAAGTCAAACTGATTCACAATTTTCGAGTGTCACGCCCAACCTCGATAATTTTGTCGGATTTCTCGTGTGCTTTTTTCTTTGGTAGCCAATCATGGGCGAGTTTATGCGGGTCGTGGACCGAGCTGACCTTGGAATCCAATCGGAAAATTCACAATTTTCCGGAAGTTGTTTGTACCGTAAACCCTCGATCTCCATTAGGGAGAGTCGGCTTCAAAGTGAAATCGCCGACATCAATTTGTACCCTCCGAATAGTCGGAGATCAGCCATCTGCGATTTCTGCCCCGATTTTCTCATGAAATCCAAGCGTTTAAGCTCAAATTTCCTGCAATTAACACCGGATGTTCTTTGATATCAACTCCAACGCCCACGTCCTTAAGACAACATCCGGTCCTAGCATGGTTGGATCACCACACAATTTCCTCAAAAGTTGCAATCTGTCCCGTCTTTTGGATCGTTTAAGCTTTCCTGTCTTAATTGGGTCGGCAAACAACGATATCTCCTTTGTGGTCGTGATGTGTCGCTCGTCGATTCGACTCAGTCGCGTCGTAGAAGGTGACCCCAGTCGCGAGGACACCTCAAAATGTCGATAAAGCCATTTTCGATCATGATTTCCGGCTGATCTATCTGATTACGTCCCAGGGGAAACCAATGACGCGAATCGAACCAATTCTAGGCTGGGCAAGAACATCCTTCAAGGAACTTCTAGCGGGATGGGGTCCTACTCTGAGGTCACAGAAACCCACAGGGGGCCTTAAACGCACCCCCGTCCTGTCCGAGCGTCCACGTCCAGTCCGTCCGTAAAACTATCAATTTTAAGCGAGATTTGTACGTTTTGTCCTCTTCCGTCCGTTTCTATGTTATGTCCTTACATACATATAAATGTACATATCTGTATATATGTCCATACTTACAAGTATACGCACATACATACACATGAACACATACTAGACATAACGGCGACCTGAGCGACAGAAAGGTCGCTCAAGATATACACAAACACACACACTCACAGCACACCAACAACAGCAACAACGATAACAAAGGCGACCGACCAAGAATGTCGGTTAGGGCAAGAGCGAGGACAAGAAGACAAAAGGACAGCGAGGACGCGAAGAGTGCGTGGGAAGGGAAGCGGGACAAGGGGTTTTCAAGAGGCTGGGGTGAGATTTGGTCCCAGGACGAAAAATTGGGCCGATCGATACCAAACACGAGGGGGTAGGGCGTAATAGCGGGTCGGAACCCACCTATGGGTTACTATGTACATAAGTATGGGGAGTTTTAGTGGGCTCTCCTGCGTTAACGGTTGGGCGGACCGACGCCTGCCTGGTATCGTTGGACTCGCCGTCCTACGGCGATTCGAATGAGGGGTGATGTGGCTACCAGAGCGGCAGGAGTAAAAAATGATGCTAAAATTACGACGATTAGAAAGAGTGGCGGCGACGGTAGGGGCGTTTTCATCGGCCGTCCCTCGTTAACGGGGCGGCGGGCGAGTACCCGCCGGGTATTTTTGGAGATGTCTTGACGAGACGAACACAATGAGGGGCGGTTCGCCCGTTTTGAACTAAAGAGAAATATCTCGGACTATTACCGCCGTAGTCATTTAAAGATTGATGAAAACC